>JAZBGY010000276.1:0-53306 GCA_037414755.1 Lydus trimaculatus | reverse complement strand
TATTATTTACTTATTTATTTGTCATTTAATCAATTATTCTGTAAACATCAAAAAGAAGATTGAAACACTCAACATATACAAATAATTGGGTGGTGCATGATGAGAAGCAAACATAATAGATGCATTATTATCATCTATTGTTGTAAATAACCGATAATAAGAGATTATTGCAAGTAGTCAGGAAAGATAATTTAAACATTATTGTATTGTTAAGCTTCCGCCACATTAGACGTCATCCTTAAGGCAACAATACATTGTAATAACTGGTCATTTTACAGAGAGTAAAACACCGGTATATGATTCCTACTAACAATATTTGTATAGAGACTTGGCGTTTCTAATAAGGACATAGAAAAAAATACCAGCACCACTATAACTCTAAGGGTTTCCCATGTTGTAATGAGACAAACAGGAATAAGCGGTATATGACCGAGAATGTCGATCTAATTCGATCTTTGTGTGATATATTTGCCCGCTGATGTTTCACCATGATCATGACAAGGATAGAAAAATTTTAAGCAATATTTTTGTGAATGATGGATGTGTAGAGAAACGTCTAATCCGCCAATCGCCGGAATTCTTAGACGCCTGACAGTTTACTCACTCGAACTTACGGGGAAACCCCTAAGAGTAGATGTTGCCGATGTTCGTATTAGACACTAATCGATTTTAGTTACGATCTTAATTGAAATTTGTAGTGAAACACAAAAACCCCATAACAGTTTAGACGAAATGGTATTCGTTTGAGTCTTCACAAGCATTAACCTTGATACTTTACTATTATCCTCTAGTATTAGGCATCTTATTCTAATGTCGGTTATACAGGTGTAACACCTTTTAATTGAAATGAAACACCGGTTAAACGATACCATACATATAAGTAGTTATTTAGATGAAAATGTTACTAAAACCGATTAGTGTAAGTATGTATAAACGAAATCATTGTCGACGGTATGGTGGTTTATAAATCGGATGTAAAATAGATGTGAATGTTGTGTAATATTAAGGCTGTTATCACGGCTATATTACCAACATTAAAGTAAAATAGGTTTACTGTAAGCTACATTCTCTTGTTTTAAGCAGAACCGCATCAAGAGTTAGAGGCAAGCGTCTCGGTGGGCGAAACATGTGAAAATGAGCGGTAAATTTTTAGAAAAAATACTAAAATCAATATTGTTTTATTTTATTTCCTGATATTTAACGTGCTTGCGGATATGCAGGGAGAGAAGGGCATCATTTACTAATGTTGCCTCAGGTGACAAAATCTCTAGACACGGCTCTGGATTAAGTCGAGTGGTAAAAGTGTGTTGTAAAAATTAAAATTAACCGCTTTTTTTTCTGTGGAATAAAAAACAAAATATTAACCGGAAACACGTTCTTTTTGAATGATGGAAAATTCAAACAACATTATTCCGATTTACAATTCAAATCGAACTAAAAAAAAAAACAATTAATCTTATTAAAATCAAACTTACCTCTTCTGCTAATGATACAGGAAATTGGGTGATCGGTTTGACAGCAATATCATCGATGGCAGTTTTGCGCCTATAAACACACAACAAAACATCAACAAATTAATAGAATTTGCTGAAATTTCTCCAGAACAATAAAAATATATTACCGGAGTAATAAAAAATATTGTGGAAACAATAATGTTAACATAACTTAAAACTCGATTATTTTTTTTTCTAAATTTAAGAAGACAATTTTAGATAATATCGACATACATGCATGTTATTATTATATTGCCTTGTAAAGGTAGGAAAAAAAACTAGTTCTGCCAGCTAAACAACAAAGTGTAAAATAATAAAAACAAACAAACAAAACCTTGAAAGTGTATGTAATATTGTAGATTGTTATTACGCATGTATGTATATTTACTGATAAGATTGATATCGTTTTTTTTTTTAATAAAACACCTAACAGGAAAATTAAACGATGTTTTATTTATGTATCTAGAAAATTAACTGAATCTATCAATAACTAAAAACGCCCAGGTTTATAAGCTGTTTTTATTTGGGAAAAAATTCGTCGGGATATTACATAACCGAATATTTTCATTTATGGACATCATAAACAAATCCTATGATATATTTCAACAGTTTCTATTAATACCATATGGTAACACATGAACGTATTGTTGATTGTATAAGTAATATTTGAATTTAAAGCGGACTATACATTTACAGGTCGGACTATTTAACATAAACACTTTAATATTGTGCTTCTTCTGTATAACAATGATGCAAGTGACGATTGCACAATTTTCAGAAATTGCAATATAAAATTGTCATTTCTTCATAATACAGCGTTGAAAACCGACAATTTTCATCTGGTTTCTAGCTGCAACTAGAGATATTACAGTTATGTCATCTTTCTAATGAAACGATGAAAGAAGCGATATTATATTTCTATACTTTTGATAAATGAAAACTATTTCAAAGCTGTAACATTTTGCGACATTCTTCTGATAAGCAAGCAGCACTTTTTAAACAAGTTGCAGCATAATTACGCTGGAGTTAGTATTTCTGTCCTAATTTGAAAGCCTATGTTTAAATAGATGTAATTTCGTATCTGGAAGTTGAATGCTATCAATTCAACTGAAAAAACATATTTATTTCTAGTTGATTCGTGCATGCGACTTTGTAGTCGGTGAAAGTTTTGTATCAGTTCCGACATGTAGTCTTTCATACAGCAACTGAAACAGACTGTGTATTTGTATATGCTTCTGAAAGTCCTTTGAAACTCTCCTTTTTATTTATCATTCTCATTCCGATTTTTTAAAAATGCAACAAACAACCAGCCGACACCATTATTGTGCGAACTCACAAGGTTTAGGGCAGTTTTGCCGGACTAACTTGCATGTTGCATTGCATCTAATGCTGGTTCGGCTCCAATTTTGCAAACGTAAAAGTGGCGCGAAATTAATTCTTCAAACATTCAAACCTTCACTTGTGGTAATTGAACTGATTTCAATTAACTACCGCGAAAATGGGTCAAAATTCCACTTGAATTTGACACAGTTTTAACGATTACATATTTATAAAAATAATATAAAATAAACAAGATTGGAAGCTGGTCAAGAATTCCATTTATGTTGTAGAAAAAAAAATACATATAAAATTGAATAAGTTTAGTTTTTCCTACCATCATTATTTTACCTTAAAATAATAACTTTAAATATTGGTCCAGAAAGGCCTTTTATAATAGCCGATGCATTAAGATGACATCGTCCATGTAAAACTACACCATTCACCTAGAAAAATTAAAGAAAATTGTTGAAATTATAAAATGCTACTAACCTTTGACCATAACATTCCAAGAAACAATTCATATCAATAGGTGTGTTTTAATTGACATTGCTATATAACCACATGTAACATTATTAACACGGAATTTATAAAATTAATTGGATAGGTGATAGGTATGTGTGTATTTGTGTCATGTGTATTTTGTTATCAGTTGACAGTCGTATATAGAGCGACAGGAACAAATAATTTAATTTTGCTTATCTATAAAATCGGTTGGTTCTATTGTTGCTATTCGTGTATTAATGTCATCATTCGATATAACGCGGTTTATTTAATTTGATCCTATTACGATCCGCAATTTTCATCTTACTATCATTACGGAATTATGGTTAATACCTATGTAGGTATATGTAAAGAGAAGCGTCAAGACGCCTGAACACTTGTTTGCGATTAAATTTGCTCTCGCACCGTATCGCAAGAATCCAAATTTACGTCGTTATCGTCGTCGTGACAATTACGTCATTCATTATAAGAACGTCAGTGAACACATACCTACATAACTATACAACACATTTAGGAAATAAAGTGTGTTTTATTTAACAAAATAAATAATGAGTTGGAACCATAGACTCCGAATAGCGGAAGGGGGAGTGTAGCCTACTACTTTTAGAGACAGATAGTTTGTGCCGGGGCAGTCTTATTCTTTTTAGCTGATCGTGAGTTAGTGTTGCTGGGTATGGAGTGAATTCGGTAGATTGTATATAATATGTGTATGCGCATGCGCAGCAAGTTAGAAAGAGACAACTTGCCCCGGTGCTATTCTCTGTCTTTAAAACTTGGTGTGTACGATTCGGAGTCCATGTATTATAAGTCCATGGTTGGAACACACTTACCTCCAATATCTCATCACCGATTTGGATAGCACCAGTTTTATATGCTGCTCCTTTCGGATTCAAACCACAAACAAATACTGCCATACAGTTGCGATCTTTATGACCGGCTAAACTTAAGCCTAAGCCTTGACTACTGCGTTCCAATTGCACCATCAAAACGGAATGGCCCAAGTTGGCGTATTTCTTCTTTACCTTATCTAAATAAAGCAATAATATGTAGAGCCTTTTTGAATATATATCGACGTTAAAATAAAAATATTCATAGTAATACCTTTACCTTTGAATCGAACACTAAATCAATGGCAATAAATTAGTGTGTAACTTTCGTTTAATTAATGTGTAAGTTAGAAACAAGTGGTCTTATCGAAATAAGTTTAATGGAAGCATAGATGTTTTCCAAGTACCTACTTGACAAGATAATCAATGGCCGGATATTATGTGAGTAGGATTAGTCGGAAATTTACCGGGCAGTTGTCTCGAGAACAAATTATTAACAGAGCACACATGAAATTCTCTCTTCTAGCCATTTTAACAGGTTCATTTGTATCAATAAGTTAGTTTTTCAAAAATTTCAAGATAAAAACAGAATCTGAACACGAATATACAGATAAATAATACGAAAATTGCTTGCTACCCCATAATTCATTTGGACAAAGGTACAGAAAGTTGAAAAATGAGCCTATAAAATTGTTTAAGAAAAAACGTAACCCAATTTTGGCGTTTAAATTAAAGTAAATTAAATACCTACATTGAAACGAAGCAAGAAAAACTCTGTTAAGGTATAATATAAATGTTTGCTGCTGGTCTAAATGGATGGTTTTATAAAGGTTGAGACTGTGAGGTGTTTGCGTCTACAGTCGGCTTAACTTTTCTGTTTTATCCAATCTTTTAGAAATGCCAGCTTACGTTTGAACATTAATCCACCAACTTACGCAAGACATACAATCTAATGAACTCAAATAATGTTTAATAATTCGTCTATTACGAACTGTATGTCAAAAAACCAGACTATATAACAAGTTATGTTTCTCATTAATTGAGTTTGTAAATTCCACCCACGTTCAACTCTACTTAGATTTTTAAAATTCTTGATTTTCTCATTTTGCAACCTGAAATTTAATATATCAGGGCTATCCAGCATGAATAACTAAACTAATTTTGATGTAGTGTTGATAATTCAATCTAGTTGGAGTAATAATTGTCTCATAGTTATTAGAGAAGTCTATTGTACTGATAGGAAAACGTTAATTAGAAAATAATTTGGTACGTATGGAAGAAAAAAAATTTACAGTCAATTGATCATTAGTTTAATGATTCGTTATTTAAAAAGTAAATTTGTGAAGTTAACGAATTCCCGGTTAGAAGCGGACTGAACATATTCTCTCTTTATGAAAATCTATTCAAAACGAAATAAAATATTTGCAAATTAAAAAAAGTATATACTTCTATATTACAATTTTTTTTGTACTTTATTACTTTAACCAGCTGAAATTTATTTATTACATACATACATTTACAAGTATGTACTATTTTATGCGTAAGCTTTCAGTTTAAATATATTGAACTGGGCCTCTGTATATCATGCTGTTCTTTTATTACATTTTTCCAGTACACAAAAATGAATAGAATATGTTTTCATTATTGGCGAATCGTTAAATTTCGCTCAAATTTATAACTTCTATTCTTGTACGTGCTATACAACTGCGGGAAAATGTGCCATCAATCACTAGACTAGAGAATAAGAGGAAGAAAAATCTAAAAAAAGACTTTAACGCTAGACGCTACCAGTTGAGGTGTCGGTCGCCATGTGATGTCGATTACACACAGCGACGAAAATTTCCAAGTTGCTAACAGTTCTGTTATCAAGTATCCGGTAGATCTGACGGAAAATCGTCAAGTGGAAACACTGTTTCCTGTGTTGCAAAGAATGTAAAAACTATAGCAACACAGCGACTAAAGTCGCTACATGATATTACACACAGCGACTTTGGTCGCAGCGTCTAAAGTCGCCAGCGTTTAGTGACTAAAGTCGCTCAATGTAATCGCCCCTATATACACGCTAATATTTATTTATGCATTTTTTGATACTCATTAGAATAATCAACACCAGAGTGCCTTCATCTAACTAGTTGTTGAATCTTTTAAAACGGAAACCGTGTGTAGAAGCTCCTGCATAGATCGAAAGCACCTTGAGCTCAGTAAAACCTAACCCTAAGGTCGTTCTCACACCGGTAAAACCGGAGCCGGAGTACTATGTAATCAAATGAGAGCTTTAACACACACACGCCGGCACGGCAAAAATGTCGGCCCGTTCTCCTTCAACGAGAAATGCAGTCGGAGTGGATCTCGACAAGCCAGAGCGGAGCCGGCGTCGACAAAATGCCGGTGTGTGTGAAAACGACCTAACAGTATAGCAAGAATTTATAATAGAATACAATCGTTTTTGTTTGACTTGATCAATAAAATTACTGAAGGAATTTTTAATAATAGCATTGATGGGAAAAAATGAGAGGCGATCGACGTTAAAAGTTGGTCAAATAACACACTGTATGTTTACTTCGTATAAGCCGGAAAAGCGTTGTTATGTTCGTGATCCACATTTTTATATAAAAGTAGATCATCTAAACGCTTTTTATTATCAAGTCAATGTTAACTTTGTATCGAATTCTAGACTTTTATTCAAGGGAAAATGTAGGATGTTTACAAAATACATTTAAGGAATATCTGATGGAATTACGGAACGATGATGAAAATGGATTGTGGATGGATATAACGTACAAACATTTCTAAAGTATAAATGAATATCAAATCTAGAAAATGTCGTACTTTCACTGCATATAATTGCTTCTGAAATGCTGCTTTGCATTATATTATAGAACAGAACTCAGGTGTGCTTTATCTTTTAAAGTTCTCATGAGTCTAGAAGTGTTTCAACAGTATTTCATATTCTATATAGACCAGATTCCATACAAAACATGACCAGTTTATAGTCTGAAAAGGAAAAGGTCAAACCACACTTATTGTTAGTGTATAAACAGGTCAATATTAAAAGCTTTTTCATAAAAACTGTTAAAAATAAAATCTCCAAAATGAAATTATTTTCAATTGAAGAATCTCTTTCTATTTTGTTTTGAACATTTAACTGTTTTTAGGTTAATCGAATCCTATAAAATCGGTTTATAGATAGATTGATTTTAATTGAAAACAGATTCAAAAAGAGCGAACTGATAAGGAATAATCCTACAGTTATATTGGAGGAGATAAGGAACAACATTCAGTTTTACGTTATGTTGTAATCGTGTAATGTAAGGAACCAACAATAAGAATTGCTCTTTTATGTATTTACAGGCAACAGTTCTATTCGTTTTGATAATGACTATATAGCCATTGATACAAATTCGTCTTAAATTTAGCCATAAAATAAAAGAATCTTGTTTGCCAAACAACTACCACCTATTTTGATCTTGTGGAAATAGAAAACAAAATTAGAAGTTATGAATAGCATATCCTGTATATCTTATTAAACTGAACTATTAGAAGAATAAATAAATGCCCAACTATACACTTCTATACATATATTTGTAAATCATTATTAAGTACTTTGGTATACAGGATTTTTAGCGGTGAAGGTTAAACATGTAATATTTCTAACGAACCAGTTTATTTACGTTTCTGTTACTTATACACCGTGAAAAATCTACCCATTAAATTAATGGAATTTCTTTCATAATAACCTTTTAGATCTCCAAATTTGTTGTAATTTTGTTCGTCGGTATAGTCGTGAAGCTTTATATATTGGTAATTACAATTTTTTTAAAAGACCCCCATAAATAAAACGAATACAGTTTACTATCAATTATTGAATTGTTTGTGACATTGATATGTGAACATATCGTGTAATAAAATGTGTCGATGTCACAGCCAAATGTTGTATCTGGAAAGATGAGGGCTATAATTTGGTAACTGGCTGTTGTACTGGAAATATATATCTTCTTGATCTGGCATTTCATAATATAAACTCTGTTTATATTTCTGTAACGAGTAAGCAGAGAATGGGGTTTAAATTTACACGAGAAACGAGAAATTAAATTGAATTGAACACAGTTAATCAAAGACCTTGTATGTTGGTCAATAACGAAAAAAATTGTTGCGTCATATGTAGAATTATGGTTTTGATTAATTAACCCAGCTACAAACTAATTTCACTTAGAACGTTGAAATGTTTATTTTATGGTAAAAGTTTAGAGAGTTCATTGATTTTGTATCAGCGGTTTTTTCTTGTGTGCAATTAATAGAAATTACAGAGAACCTCGTTTATAATAATTTGATTCTATGGATATGTTGTTTTAATTAAAACAATTAGCCAGTTTTTCCAAAATTTTCTAAACTTACCGAGCTCATATTCCGTTTCTTGATCTTCTGCAATTGTTTCCATCATTATCCCATATTATTAGTCGCATAACTGGCACTACCGTTTAGCTGATTTGTTTTGTTGGCGGTTTTTTAAAGAAAACAACAACAACAATGATGATGGTGATGATGATGATGATGATGACGACAACGACGACGCTACTACTTGTTTATCGATAGCACCGTCACATTTGCTGTCTGTTTGATAACTAATGAATGCCATAGTTATAGCCGACAGGCGGCGATCGACACGAAAGTCTTTAAGTTTTTTTTTTCAATTAAATACCATCATAAAAATTCGTTCTTTAACCTACACAATAATAGTAATTACGTGATTACGAATTATGTTGTTAATGATAATAATGATGATGGTGTTTGTCACTGTCAATTCCGGTAGATATAACTATAGACAGGGACATGCGGACATGTTTGCATGATACGTTTTGTTAACACATGAATAAAAGAACTGTTTCAGAATTCGATATTTTGAGCATCTATAAAAAATTTATAACGTTTTTTTTACAGCTGTGAGCTCTGACGATAGTATTAATTAGAAACGTATTCCAATTCTCAAGAGGAATAAAGAATAATCTCTACGAAACACACTGCTTTGAATCCAACATTAAATTTATTAGTTCCATTTTATGTTCTAAATCATTATTCTATCAACAGTAAAAAAAATAATAATGTAGACTTTCTGCTATCAAAAAATATTCAATGACATAATTAGAAATAATTCAAGTAGAACAGGCAACCTTTACCTAGTAAATATTTATTCTTCTATTTCCAGTTTATTTGTATTGTTTGCTAGAAACCTATTAGAACAACTGTACGGAAATAGCATCTGACAAATTAACAAAAGCGATATGGACAATGTCTCTATCGATGCTATATGCAATCTAAAGTTTGCCAGTTCGTTAGTTAACTAGTTTGGTTTTGCACTGATGGCACTTGAACAATATAAACGAATCAAATTAAAATGTACCAACTCATCAGTATCGAATAATACAAACTCACTTATTGTGATTGGGAATTTTGTATTTTGTAATGAAGTTTCTAGCAACGATGCACTTTGATATTAGTTTGAAGAACTCTATAGACCTGAATTAGAATTTTAAAGGGTTTCAAAAAACAACCGACATTTAAAAAGTAATATTCCTTTGCAAGGTAAATTTTGAACGAGAAAGCATATTGGGTAGGCACTAAATTTGTCACTATTAAGATCAAAGTAGGATTTGAAATGAGCAAGAATGGTGGATGCGCTACACTAGTCCCTGAAGACTCCAGATTCGTTGCTACTGCTAAAACATCAAAAGTTAACCCTAAACTGTACACGCCAAATGGACAAATACTCCTTTATAAAATCTGTTGTGTAATTAGGCTTTTGACACACGTATCCAGTTAATAAAATTTACCTAATTGCCAAATCACACTTGCAGTGATTCCCAAAGTTGTCCAAGTTTGTCACAATGTAATACTAGTTTAAAGATGAATTGCTACCTATTTGAATGTAATTCATTCATTTACCTGTACACGTCAATTCACATTTTCATGAGTTTCCACTATAGAAGTTGATGAGACTACCGTGTCAGGTTAGTAATTGATTTTAGACAATGGATGATTTGATAATTACTGTCAGAAATATTTGATAATATGGTCTCTAGTTTTCGATATACTGAAAAAGAAATTAGTATTCAAATGTAAGTTGAACAAATTTCACAGAAAAGAGACTATTGTGTAATAAATGGATCGTTAGATTTCAATGATTCAAGACACACCCTCCACAGGAAAAGTTGAAGGTTAATCTGTCGATCCAAATCAATTAGATTCTATTACCGATTCTATAAAGTTTTACAATTCTAACTAATAGTTTGGTCAAGTGGTATTTCCTTTAAATAATTCTTAGATTTCAAGTCCCACTTAATAATAAAATGGAATTAATTGGTAAAGAATGACAATACTTTTCAATTATTCAAACAAATACTAGCAAAAACGTTTTCCTCATACAAACTACAAACATGTTGTTGACGGGATAAAATGGATTAAAGTTGCTACTCCATTTCAAGTTTAACAGTGTTTTTAAACTGTGAACATTCTGTTATATAGCATAGTGTTTGTTCGAATTATATTCCGACACAATTAACTTGACTCAAAAAAAGAAAACGATCTCTAAAGACAGATTAAATTGATGTCTTTTTCTCTAATCAAGTCTACTATAACAATAAGTAAAAATGGATGAAATATACATTCCCATGTTGTCCTACTTGAAATGCCTTGTTTCAGGAGTTTCATTTAAATAGCCTGGAGACAAGTTGAAGTTTTGGAACTTGCCTTCGTATTGAATTTGAAGAAAGTTCAGAACTTGGATAAAGTAAAAAATGCAAATTAGAATAATCAAAACAACGAATCAAAAGATATTTTTTAGTTAAATTATTCATCAGTGTAATTGAAATAAATTATTCTCTATATTCACTCAATAAAATTGCAATTAATTTGAGAGTGGTTTTCAACATTCTTCACATTAATAAAGAAAATCCCATTGAAAATTGAAGAAATCATCATTACTACTGTTACTACGTTACTGGGTTATAAAATAATACAACCCTCAACTTGCCTTTTATACATTAAATCTAACCTCGTAACCTGTAACATTTAGAAACTGGGTCATCCGGGATAGTGGTGTAAGTTTTTCTGGGAAAGAGAGCATCAAGTCGACGATTTTCAATCAAATTTGATATTGACATCATAATGAAGGAAATCTAGAAATAATTGAATGTTAACCGGATAATCAATAACTGACACAAAAAAAAATAGATAAATCGTCTATATGATTTTCGTTCGAGGCTTTCTTTACACTAGCCACCTGCAAGGATTATTTTTCATAGTTTCAATATTTTGACTTTTAGATTGTGAAGTTGAATTGTAAACGATTAGGTACATCGAATTCGTTAAACAATTTCCAATATCCGTATGGATTTCTATTAGAATATTTGGGAAAGATGTGCTCTGACAAAAATTTACACAGATGGTTCATTTGTAAACGTTTTTTGATTTGTTGTTTCTAAATAAACCGTTCAATTTCACAGTCTAAAAGATAAAACAGTATTTGCTTGGATAAACTTTATAGTATTCCAAATTCTCTAGTGTTTTACTGACTTTGTAAATCTTTGGATATTTTATCAACAAACAAAACACACCAGACTATAAAATTTTAAACAAGATATTTCTAGCTGCTCCTAGGAACGCCCGGTGTTTCACTTTATTACGTTTCTTGCTGTGAATAGTTTAATTTCTCTTTTATTCACAAAATGTTCAAAGATAAACAACTGTATAGCTAAAGCGAAAAAGAATATGTAACACTATATCTAGCAAGATATCCAGGTTGTTCCACTTAATATAGATCATTTTTCGGATGTTTAAGGCGAAAAATTACAGATATTCTACGATAAATTTGAATAAAATCAAAAATTTACCTTCAGAACGTTTGTAAGTTTCTACAAAAGTCCAACTTACTTTCTAATACTTTTAATAAAATATTAGACATTGTAGTGAAAGCTGTTCATTATATTTTAAACGTCCATTCGAAAGCTGTGCCACTCTCACTCTTCAATAATTAATTAAACAAACCAATAATGTGAAATACTTGTGATTATTCATTTTTAATACTACTGCTTTGACCATATTTTTACAACACCGATCTAACGTTCAAAACCTTCTATTTTACATGAATTTGTCATGTAACTTTATATTTGATATCAACAATATCATCTTGGTCTTTAAGATGTTTTATGGCAAATAAATAGTCTTAAGCTTAGAACATTGGCTTGATGCCAAAATTGATTGAAATAACGGTCTTTAACGCCGTTGTTACACAAATTTCAATATGAACTGTATTCACTGAGATTTATGTTAAACAAAATTGAAATTGGATAGGTATAACACATAAATAAAAAAAAACCCCAAATCAATTTTGAAATGTTTTCCTCTACCGCAATATTTCTTTGTAATGTTGTTCGTATACAGGAAAATCATTGTACAGATGGTAGTGAATAAAATTTTTATTTCTAGTTTTTATCTCTAACGGAAAACAGATAACTTGGGATCGTTATAGAAAACTACCAACTGTCATTCGTTTTAATGATGACAAGTGATATATATTTTGTGTGTGTGTATGTGGAAACAAATGGAAAACATTTTAAACAATGAAAATATTGATTGTTGACAAATGTTTCTACCAATCGACTGTAAAAAACAGCAATTCTTGCATAGTTTTTATTGAACGAATAAAAACTGAAAATGTTTCAACAGTAGAATGAATGCTTCTCTTATTATTTGCAACGCGGAACGTCATCTCGATGGCTCACAGTCGACTGTCTTCAAACTGTTCGCATTCTCTCTGACAGCGACTATGCATTTTTCTCTCTGTATTTCACGTTGAAAATTGTTTTGATGATAAATTACAGTGATAATTAAGAAATATTAACAGAATTGTTAGTTTTAGTCCGGTAATTTTCCGAGTGCCGCAGATTTGATATATCAATATTTCCACGTCCCTATATAAATGATAAGCTGCTACACTTTCCATATTATTTCTTACTATTATTTATTTTATGGGTGTTTAAATTTTAAGTGAAAAAAGCTATATAAGCCTACCTTTACTGTTTTTAATATTCAAATATTCATCCCATTAAAACCTTGTGTCTTTAGTTGAGAAGAAGCATTACTGGGGGCCTAAAACTAAAGTTGTAAACTGATGAAATACAAAAGCGGTTAATTCGTTTATTTTAATTCAACCAATGCGCCTTCATTTGATTGTTTCACAGTCAAGCCGGCTAACTCGAACTAGACAAACTGTATGCAGAAAAATGCTTTTATGATAGTTGATTTTAGATTTCTATACATTTCAAACTAACACCCCTTTTAGAGAACAGACACGATGACATTCTTAACGTTTTGTAGAAATGGAGAGAAAGATGACAAAATGAAGAAAAACGAAAACTTTGTGAAATATAAAACTTTTCCAATCTTCTCGAGTGTATACATATAATGTGAATATACAAAAATATAAAATGAATAGAATTGAAGTTAATATTGTTTAAGTAAATTCGTTCATCCTGCCGCGATCATTTTTTTAAAGGTAATTGTTGTTTTGTGAATTATGAATAATCATAAAGCTGTCGAAAATGTATAGGAAAAGATTGAATTTAAATTACAATTTTAATGATATGCAAATAGAGCGACGGTAAAACTACTGGTAACGTTTAACTTATTTGAAATTCAATATTTACCGGACAGTAAATACAAAATAGGAGAAAAAAAAGAGTAATCTGGAACGTATCTTTCGCACAATACGCATAATTATGTAAATGGGAGAGTACTAAAAATAACATAATTATAAATGAAAATTACAATTTACGTAAACCAAAAAAACATAGTTGTTATACCATCGGTTGAAAACAGGATCAAATAGATTCTTATTGGACAAGTTGAAAATACATTCAATTAACCACATCAGTATGATAGAATTATCAATTATGTGAACATATAGATGTGTAGATAAACGGCAGAACCAATTAACATTGGATCTAGTTGTAAACTTTGACCTTTGTTTTTCTATTAGAAATTTCAAAAGCATGTTAAATGCGATTACACACATCAGCAATATGTGGAAGGGAATGAAAAATTAAAAGTTGAAATTCGAACGCAACTTTTTCAATTTTAATATTTATGAAATAAAATTTTTGTATTTCCAGAAACAACAATCCAAATTGTTATTGTTTGGACAACTTACAGATGATTTTTCATTAAAGATACGAAAAGTTTGATTGTCACGAAAGGACGATTGCATTCAAACAGTAACAACTTTATAAAACTCTTTTTTAAAAACTATGCCGCACCCTGATAGTTGTTTTTTTTTATGCCCTAATACCAAAACCATCATCATTATAATCATTTGAATTAATTATACCACAATTAGACTAGTTTCCCTAAATTCTTGTCACCTGAAATTTGTTTACAACGAAATGTTTTCAGCGACTTCAAAATCGTAAGATGTTTTTATCACATTTTTCTCACATTAACACCTCTATACAACAAAACTCATATTATACAGCAAAAAAATTCATGTACTAGATCATATCGTTATCTTATCAATGGACTAAACATACAACACCATCGATATCATACCGGCTACTGAGGTTGCTGAAAATTCTGAAAGTTTGGCGCTGCTGTAGTACAATTGGATTTAACCAAGTACGCGCAATCTCCCATAAAATGAAATGCGTCGCCTTGCTGAAGGAGTTGCTCCATGTAATATCCTTTGAATTCGATATAAATTTGAAATGAGCTAAGGGCGGGAGTAGTAGTTCTTAATTTTCAAATTTCTCAACATTTATTGAAAGTTTCATTGAAATTTTTGTAAATTCAGTTGATTCAGAATTGATGAAATAAATAATCTTAGAAGGTTGTTCGTTTGTTTATAAAATAATCGAACTAATTTAAGATTTATGAGATGAGTTTGTAAACACTGAAAAAAAACCTGAAATGATGATTTCTAAAGTATTCGAATCTATCTATATACCTACAACTATAATAGATTTACTGTTGTCTGAAAGTTCAGGAAAAATTGGAGGTACTGTTGGCGGGGAAAGAGAACGATCAATAAAAACGCCCACGTCGTGACGCCACTAGATATAACGCACGTGGATGAATATTTAGATTAATTCTTCTAATATTTACTGTCATTTTATTTTGTACTAGTTTTGAAACGATTGATTCAAAAAATAATTATATGTTTATGAAAATCAAATAACATAAATTTTCAGAAGTTTAGCATTTTCGGAAATTTTATTAATTACAGTATAACTGACGTTATTTATGATGGTTTTAATTACAAAACGATATAAAACAAACACGAACAAATTTCATATTGTACATTGCATATTTAACATCAAATAAGATTCTCTAAAAGTAATAAATTCCCTATATGTCACTGATCATTATTGGAATACATATTCTGTTCAATTAATGTTAAAAGAGGGGCTTTTTGATTCAATTATTGTGCAGCAGTACATACATTCAACTGTTTGTTCAGTTGTAATTAGATTTCGTACAAATTAATCACCATGAAACTACTATACTAGAAGTACAATAAATACATAAGAACTTTACATTGGTATTCTCGAAGAAAGTCTTCGTCTATATCGTAACTTGCTTTATCAACAACTGCATGGGTTCAGAAAACGGCAATATGTAGTATCTACTCCGTTTTAGTTGGTTTACCTAATAAGCGAAGGACACACACCTATAATTTCATTATCAAAATACAAAAATGTGGGAGAAGATTTCAACAGCAGAAAGGTTAATACGAACATTTTAGGACATCAACATAACACAATAGTGGCGGACTGGCAAATTTTTTTGGACCTACAGACTGATTCAGCCGTATTTTTTAGGGCCTATGCAAACGACAGCTTTTTATCGCGCTAATCATGCGTCCAGTAAACGCGATGTAGTCGCAGTCTGTATACCTTTCCAAGCAATAGCCGTCGTTTGCATACACCCTTAGAGAAACACAAGGATAGAGAGTACTCTGTCTAAAAATGACTTGATAGCGCAAAATGGACCTTATCGATAAAAGCGTTTCTGAAATGGGAAGAACGACCAATATCTCTCACAACCTCTAATTCTAGTGTTTTGGTTTCATTTCTCTGAAAAATATGGAAACTGTAGCTTCGGCTGAATCAGTCTGTATCTCTAGTTAGTTTATGAACTTTGGGTCAGCATCCTGTTACTTGGAGCCAAATCTATCTATTCTAGAGTTTGTATCCGATAGCAAAATGTATTTTTTTTTTAACTAGGAACTGTAAAATTGACTCTGGATGCTTAACGGAGCGAAACAAAATGGCGATCCTTCAAAGTGAAACATTCTGTAATCATTTATTTTTTTTATGCTTTGCCTTACACACACAATTCGTACGATGATAAAATGTTGAAATTTAAGATTCGAAAACTTCGATTTTACATCGATCATTCTAGTATTTCCAAGAAAATTCGTCATGTGTCGTTTTGTTTGATCAGTACACATTGATGTTTTTTAGTAAATAAATTGTCTCAAGTCAATAACATTGGCTTATTGCCAAAATTTACAAGAAGTATAGTTTTTCAGATGTTATCTGAAATCTAAATAAATTGAAATCATCCCTACCTTGACCTGCTCTTTAAACAACAATGTAAAAGCGAGTAAGTATGTCACAGTTATGATTGAAATCATACTGACAACACAAGAAACGGAACAACTGTACGTTTAGAAATTAATATTTAATTCGGTTGTAACAGCTTCAATGTAAAGATTTTCCATTTTTATCAAAAGATTTTCAAGAGATCTAGATACGGACTTACCACAAAATACTGATACGATTTCGTTACTTACTTGTCGTATAACCGAAATCATCTTCTTCTTCAAGATCTGCCTCAATTTCTTCTTTAGTCCGTTTTAAATTCCCCGCACTAGCTCTATCAATCTAATCCAATTGAAACGGTTAATTATTATTGATTTAAAACAAAAGCAAAACCAAACAACCTGTACTCCTTTCGAGGAATAAGTGCGTCCTTCCAATTCCCGAACATCATCTTCTTCATCTTCATCGTCATCATCTTCATCTTCATCACTATCATCTACAATCTTTCGAGAAGTTGTAAATGCTTCATTGTGATTTATAGTAGGTGATGGTGGTGTTGGTGGTTTTTCTTCAGTTTCATGTATTGACTGTTCTGATTCTAGTGGTGGAGTATGAGATTTTTGATTTTCCTTCTTATCATCAGCCAGTTTTATCTAATTTATTTTAGAATTATTAACAAATTGACAATCAATAGATTTATTGATTAGATAGGTACCTTAGGAGTTTTCGAGTCTTGTAAATGATCATTAACAAGCTGTGGAACTGGTGGTGGTGGTGAAGAATTATTCTCCCTCTCTGACTCATTACCATTTTCATAACTCTGTTAACAATTGTTCATTTAATTCTATTTAAATCATTATTATTATTAATAATAATTACCCAAGGTATTAATGATTGGATAACGAAAATTACAGGATTTGGGGCATTTTTGATAGCTTCAACTGCTTTCTCGTGACTAGCATTTTGTAGATCAATACCACTTACTTTAAGGATTCGATCACCTGTCTAAAAATGTTATCAAATTAACATTGATAATAATAATAATAATAATAATAATAATAATAATAATAATGACGATAAATACCTTGAATTGACCTGTTCTTCCAGCTGGACTATTCGCTACAACATTTTTAATAAATATACCAAGAACCTTCTCTGATAATTTATCGGTATTTGGTGGTTGTAGATCAACCTAAAATTAACTTTAATCAAATATAAAAAAATAATAATTTAATTGAAAATAAATACCTTGCCACCAACAATACTAATACCAAGACTGGTATTTGGTTCACGATAGACTTGGATTGTATGTGTCGATCCCCAATGCTTCTGGAGCATTTCGTGACTATTCTTCATAGGATTGTAATCACTCTCTAAAGGTCTAATGACCGTCATTGGAATATTTCCGTTTTTTTTTTATTGTTTCAAAAGAGAACAAACAAAAGATAATAACGTAGGTTAGAATAGCGAGCAATGAATATTGTAGACAAACAATTACTTTAAAGAGAGTCCATTGTGTGGTTTTAATGAGAATATAAAAAGGATACGAGTTGTATAGTTTGAAGTTTGAATTAGGACTGGAGTGGAATAGGTATTGGAATTCTACTGAATATAATCCTATAAACAGCAAAGATACGTTGTTCTGTAAATTATAATTTAGTTTAATTTTTAAACCGTAATTAGAGGACGGATAGTATTAATTGGCAAACACTAATTAGACTTTAATAATTTTAAATTATTTGTAAAATTGGTGTGAATCCACCGACAAAACAAATATAAAATTACTTCACTTCGTAATTACACATTATAATGTTTTAATTGAATTATTAGGACAAACTAATGGGATTTTAGTAATAGATCTTCATAGGTTTCCCCGACGAAATAACTAACCTGTCATCGATATTTTGTTGTCTTGGTACGAAATCAGATTTTCTCCGTTTATAACAATCAGATCCTGGATCATATGTTAATGTAATAAAAGATTTCTCCATAAGATTCGGTAATGAATCGCTTTTAAAAGGTAAAATAATCTCATTAAAAATTAAATCATCACTCATCTCTTCTTCAACAAGCATCACATTTTTATTTTCACCATAGACTTTATACGATTCTAAACAATCTTCATAATCATTGTAATATTCTTTTAAATGATACGTTAATTTCTTTGTTACTGGTATCGGATAATTATTTTCAAGCACATTCGGTTCACTATTACTTTTAATTACGTTTTGCTCAATTTGTGGATATTGTATAAGGAAAAACTCATCACAACCAAACGAATCACTTTGATCATCATATGATTTCAATTCATTATCCAATTTCGTATCTAAACATAAACGATTCTCGCATTGTTCAAAAACTAGACACGGTTCTGATGTTGAATTTGTCACAAGAATATTATCAGTTGATTGTTTATTGATTAAAATATTGATTTTTGAATTTGTTGGTGTTGTTTCATCATCGATTTGATTTAAACTAATTTCAGTTTTCCTACTACCGCGTTTCGGTAATTCATCTGATAATGATTCATCAATACACGTTTCATATCCGTCCTGGTTTGATGAATGTGTTAAAACTTTATCACTTTGTGTTAAACTATCAAATTTAATTAAATTTTTATTATTTGGAATTGTCTCCAATTGATGATGAATTGTTGTATTATTTGTATTTTTATCACATTCAATCTTATTAATTAAATTATCATTTGTACTTTTATAACTTATATCTAAATCACTATCACCTGTTTTATTAATTTCACAATTTGTTACATCTAATGTTCTAATTCTATTATTATTATTGTTATTACACGATAAATTCTCATCGAATTCAACAATTTGCGAAGTAGACGCTGAACGATTAAATGGTGAATTATCATCATCAATACAGATATGAACAACTTCTAAACATTCCTGATATTCTTCAATACACTCTTGGAAATCTTCCAAACAAGTCTGATCATCTTCTGTATCCTAAAACATAATCCGCATATCGAAATTTCTTATAATTATTATTCAACCATCTAAAGGATAATGTAAGGATTATAAAAGTTACAAAACAGAAAATTTGATTTTTAAACAAATATATTCAACATCTAGTTTATCACAATATTAAGACTAACATTCAGTTATTGTTTTTTTGAAAATAAAAAATAAAAAAATCACACCGTGTTTGTGGGAATCCCATTGATATGTTTTGGCTTTTTTTTTTGTAAATATTTTTAACATTTGACGTTGATGGTGCATTAATTCTGCAAAAGATTGGTTAAGTTCTGGGTTATTTATTTAAAATCCCATCAAACTTACCAAACATAAGTAATTTAATTCTTCGGACCATTCTTGTAAAATTTTCCGTACAAACTAAAAATAACGCTCTATTAGGTTATTTTTGTTCTGAGATTCCCTCAAACACAATACACCAAAGAAAGAAACAATAACATGCATAATAATAATAATAATAATAATAATAATAATTAGACTACACGTTTAATTAAATGAATATTTTTACCTGACTTGTATGTGAAACTCCTTCGTTTGATGATATTGGTTTAACTACTGTAATTCTAACAGGACCTTTCGGTGTCCCTTTCAATACTTGTACAGCTCTATCTAGAGAAGCACGTTCAACATTAATATCATTAACTGCAATTAATCGATCGCCAGGTATCAATCGACCATCTAATTGTGCCACACCGCCAGGTACTAAAGAACGGATAACTATCACAGTTTCTTGAGGATTTAATGGATCCTGTTGGTAAAATATTCATAAATATTTATTTTATTGATTTTATTATTATGTCATACCTGGTAGTCTAAAATTGAAAATCCTAAACCATAATCGCCTTTATTCAATTCAATAACAGTTGATTCATCACACCACATTGGTAATCCGGTGATTAATTCTAATGATCTTGAACGACTACCATTACAGGGTTCACTAGCAAAACTACTTGCAATTGATGCTTCAGATTTGGCTTTAACCAATCGATCATTGTTTGGTATTAAAGTTTGTAAACTTCCAGCTAGAATTTTCTGAAAATATCAACAAATTATTGTAAAATATTCATCTTAAGATGAATTGAATTAAGTTTACCCGAGCTTGGAAAGCTTCCGGATGTTGAGAGGTGTCTATTATTCTAATAGGAACTGGATATCGAGCACACACAAGAGTAACAAAATTTGGTACTTGTTTCAAAATTGACACTACCTCTAAGTGACAAAGACCCAACAACTCAATCCCATTAACCTATGATTTATATCAAATTATTCTCGTATTTACTTGAATAACAATTAAAGATTTCTACCTCTAGTAACTCATCACCAGCTTGTAGGTTACCGTTTCGTCCTACCGGACCATCAGGTAGAATATTTCGAATATAATGATGTGGACGTACTTCTTTACCATCTTCAACATCAACAGTACCTTCAAGACTTATCCCTAAACCACTGTCTGATTCTTTATGTAATTCAGCAATTACAACTTGTGCATCTTGATCAATTCTATTTTTCCATTTTTCATAAATCGATTCATGACTCGAAGTACTAAACTGTACTGATTTACGAAAATCAATCACAATTTCTTTATCTTCATTCTCATCTTGGTTTTCTAATAAAATTGTTGAATCAAAATCGAAACTTGTGCGTGATTCACCTTCTGGTTCAATACCTGAACAACTCAGTTGCTAAAATTGTAAAAACTTCAATTTAAGCTTGAAGCAATTGTATCAACCTTACAATTGAACTTAATGGTACTTTTGGTAAAGTAGAGATTGTAGGCGATGACAAAGGTGATGATGGTCGAAATTCATTAGCTCGTATCGCTTGTTGTAATTGCTCGTATTTTGGACCTCTTAAATAACGTTCGAATTTTATTGTGACATTTGATCCCGTGTTTCGTAACTTTTCAACAGCTTGATGATTTGTAAAGCCCAATATTGAAATGCCATCAACTTCAATTATACGATCGTTGATTTTGATTTTTGATGTTAAATCAGCTGCACCACCTTTACTGATACTTTTAACAAAAATCCCAGAAATTTCTTCTAGAAGCAAGGGTTTCTTTAATATTTTCTAATAAAATACAAATTGAATAAATACCTTTTTCACAAACATATCCAGCTACTGTAATACCAAGTCCTAAATCGTCTTTTTCCAATTCAACTGTATATGTTTCAGTTTCAGGTAAATTAGGTTCATGTAATGCCATATCAAGAGGTAACAGATTGTTTGCATGAGATGATGTACTTGTTTGGGGAGGCATCGAGATATTCCCAATAGGTAATGGATCTTTAACAACATCAACGACCCCAGATATTGGCTGAAATACAAACAATAATCAATTAAAAGGGAGCGACGATGAATAATACGGCAAAATAGCCCCAGATTGCAGAATAATCTTAACCAACTCTATTATAGTGACAACTTCTTGTTTCTATATCATTCATATTAGAACTGTAATAGCTTTCTAGTTTGATTAGATAACACACTATCATTTATAACAAGCATTACTCGACTCTTATAAAATACGAGTCATTATTCTGTCAAGGGTGAAATATACGACTGCAATAACTGTATCCTATTTGTCGTTGGAAGTAAATTTTTTCATTGCAACTCTAACTAATCGATTTTGTTGAAAAATTTACGGTTTCGTTTTTTTTTTTTTTATAAATCACATTATAGGAATCTTTGTTTCTTTTTGGTTTTCATCAAAAAATCGAAATAACACAAAGTAACATAGATAGAAGAGAGTTTCGAAGATATAAAAATTCCATTATAAAACTTTTGATGTTCTTTCAACTTATGTTGAAATGAATAAAAGAAACTTACATGCAACTGGATGTCAGAATGTTGACCTGTATAGATATATGGTGTTGAAAAAGTGGACGGATGATGACGACTTGTAGTTTCAGCATAACCACTTTCAATTAAATGACGATCTAATTCAACAGGATCGCCTAAAATTTTTGTTGGTACAATTGGGGCGTGACTACCTAAAGCCTACAACATCAAAAAAAATTGTGAATGAATTAGCAAAATTAAAAAAATTTAATTACTTGATAATCAGAAGAAGTCGATTCTACCGGTCTAGCCACCACCATTCGGACATGAATACCACACTGACGTAAAACAGAAGCTACCTGTTCTGAACCTAAACCACGTAAATTGACTTCGCCAATCTGCAGGATATGATCACCACTTTGTAAACGACCGTCCTATAAAAAATTTTCTGTTTAACTTGAACGAAATTGGAAAGTTTTTGTGAAATTTTACCCGATCCGCAACACCTCCTGGTAGAATTGTCTTAACAACAACACCAGTACTACGACCGCCAATTATACCAAAAGCTAAACCTGAACCGTCATTGATTAAATCGATAACTTCCACTTGAGCCCATTCAGTGTTTAACTTTTTTTTTTTTAAATAAATAAAAAACAAAAATATGAAAACAACATCATATATTTGGTGAAAGTATTTTGAAAAAACCTACCACCATTTCGACAAAAATCGTGTTCATCCGAATTCACCCAACATCCTTGTTGATATTAATGTTGTCGTTTGTGTTTATTCATCATTTCCATCGAATTTATCATAACTTTATCAGTTTCGATATTTCTAATGGTGGTGAGTACATTTGCGAGACTAAATACATCGTAATGTGGAAATGGGTGTTGACTTGTAGACTGTCTGGAACAGAATGTTTTTTATCACTATCGTTGAATTCAGATAAGATCTATTCAGTATAACAAATATATTTTAAATTAACATAGAAGAGATCAAAGGAGAACTCTGGATTAGGGGCGGAATTTCAAAACAACGCACAAAATGAAATTGTAAAGCAGTCGTTAGGTAGCAGCATAGTTGAGTGAAAATGTTAAAACTATTTAATTTCAAATTAGGATCTCTTGATGGTGTTGACCATAAGAAACAAATACTAGATTTTCTATTTTATTTATTCCAAGTGACAATTAGTCACAAAGAGAACGAATGGAAAGAGTTTTGTTCAAAGGAAACTAGTTTTGTATGATGTGCTCAATTGAAATAATTCTTGTATGAAGAAAATGGTAAGCCATTATTGAATCCTGACAAAAATATCGGATTCTATTGAACATTTGTGTTGAAATATTTCAATATTATTACATCATTCATGAACCAGACAGTTATCAAGGAAATCAGTTACTTAGAAATATGTTATAGATCTTTACTTATATAGCATTATCATAAAATTCAATCGTCTGGAAAATATAAGTAACGTGTTAAAATTCAGTTCCTGCAGTAACTCATTAGCATTCTCTATCAGAGTCTCCTCAAACAATATTTTTATACTTATATAAAATTACACTTTTGTAATAAACCTTTTTTACAACTGCCACTAAAAATTATGCAAATATATCCCGTTTTAAATAATTTCTAATGAAAGATCTTGATTACGTCTCCTGAAAGATCAAGTAAATTTCAGCTACTTTTGGAATACTTGAGAAATAATTTAGTTACATACATTTCTGAAAAATTCAGCAAATCTAATCATAACGGCCTAGAAGGATCAATTTTGTGCATTATTAATATAATTGTTTGAATTATATACAGAAACAAATGGAATCATCCTCCATACATTGGGGCCTGTTAGTTATGTAAGAGAAACATCCATAATATGTCACAGGAAGCCAGGTGTACGATTAAGGCGCATCTACACACGGACACATTTAACCGGCAACATGCTGCAAGCGTTGCTAATAACGTTTGCAATTATTCGCCATGCAACAAAGTAACTAACTATAAAACACGTCTTTGTATGGAACAAATTGCAGGCGTTGGCTGTATTGCTCGTGACGGGCCTACGCTCCTTGGGGACCGAAGTTATTATAGATTTTGGGGGCCCAGAGCTAAAGTAAATAACAATTAATTGTTCGAAATCTTTATTGCAAATTTGTATCCGTTTTACAAGCAATTTTGGGGGCCCCATCGAAATTAAGATATCTTCGTCTTCTTCATCAGATGTATTCAGAATGGTTGTTGCTTGACTCTGTGTTGCTTCTTCTACAATTTCCTGATCGCTTAATATTCCATGCCTGTTTATTGTTCATCAACCATTCTCGCATTATAATTTCGTCTGCAGTTAGATCAATTTTTCTCAAACTATGAAGCACTTCTTGATATAATTCTTCTTTTTCTGAATTGTCTTCCAGTTCATCATTTCTCAACAGTTTTTGCCAAGATAACTTAAGAGTAGAGCGACCTTTATTGACTTGCACGCTGAAGCAATTCCGTAAAGTGCGTCCAAAATATTGCGTTCTTTCCAAAATAAAAGTAAATCGGTGCCCTTTTCTCTCATACATTTCAATAACATTCGGGGGCAAAAATTTTATTATCATCTGATTTGAACGTCATCTCGTTTCGATGGCTTGGTGCGTTGTCTAAAATTAGAACTGCTTTTGGAGGAAGATTATTAGCCCTCAAGTGTTCACGAACTTGTGCAATAAACTTCTTTTTGAACCAATTTATAAAAAATTTTCTGGTCATCCAAGCAGATTTATTACTATAAAAATCTACTGGTAAATTATCAACAACAGTAAATTATCAACCGTCAAATGCTGTTCGGGAATTTTCTGCCCTGCTGCACCCTTTTCTGTTTCGTTAGCCAAGGTTTTATTCGGTAAGACCTTCCAATATAGGCCTGTTTCGTCTCCATTATAAATTTGTTCTGGCATGAATCATGTCTCTTTCAAAAATCTTTCGAAATCGTTTCTAAATTCATCCGCTGCATTTTGGTTACCGCTTAGCTTTTCCCCTTGAATACTTATTGGTCGTATGCCGTGTCGTTGTTTAAGTCTAATCAGCCAATCAGAAGAGGCAGTAAATTCTCCATCCAAATTAAGTTCCTCAAAAAATTGTTCAGCTTTTGCTGTACACATTGCTCTAGACACAGGAAATTCCTTCAGCTCATTGTTGGTTAAACTATAAAACCATCGCCTTGTCCAGTTCTGCATACGTTGCAGTTTTCATAGTTTTACGTTTAGACATACCAGACACACCATCAGAAGCTCCAGCAAATTCCACCAATTTTGTATTGTTTTTCATGATATTACGTACAGTCTGATCACCAATTCCATATTTCTTTATTAAAGTTTTAACTGACGTACCCCCTTCGAATTTATTAATAATTTCTAACTTGTGCTTGATAGTTAACAGTCTACGTTACGCTTCGACATAGCGAAATTAATACTGAATTCTGGACGCCAGTATTCCTAGCGGCAATAGTAGTGTAAAGTCTATATAAAACTTTGAAAACAGAGCAAATTCTTTGAAAAGATAACAAAACTTGAGCGCTTGATGTTTATGTGTATTCTACATTCTACATCTACATTCTAACAAAAAAATTAAAAAAAAAACAAAATAAATCCCGGTTAATCAACTCCCAGATAATCGAGAGTATATTGTAACACTACCAAGAACAGATTAATTAAAACCGAAATGTTGTGGAGGTATCAAAATTTTCTTTTTCATGTAACGAAAATTCGTAGCCTCTTCTTTCAATAGTGTTAAATGCGATAGCGGAAGTAAGTTCCTGAACATTTTTATTATGAAGTGTAGGAAACATGTCTATCATTCTTTTTTTTTAATATGCGATTTCTCCAAAAGAAAGTATCTTTGTTTTTTGAAATGTTGCCAACTTGTCAGCTGATGATAAAATACCTTCATTTTTTCATTGGGTACTTATACTGACACTATTAATTAAAATTCTCAGCCTAATATACCATTTAACAAACTTACAAAACATCTGTAGCTACCTCTTTATTTTGGAAAAAGGCCAACAATTTTTTCTCAAGTTGTATGTCTTGGCACTTCAATGGGCGAAAGCAAAGATTCATACTGAGCTTCCATTTATACACAATGTTATATGCAAAGGCGTGCTCTTAAAGATTTTGAAGTGCAATAATTTACCATTTTAATGGCTTAGATTGCATCTTAAAAATTCTGTAAAACGCTTGTTACACGTTCGCGGAATATTGACTTAGAACCACTGTCAGGTAGGTACAGAATTCGTCTAACGATTATCGTTATCGCTCAAGAACGTACTATATACCTCCTTGTTTGTTACAAAATATCTCCTGTTGTCAAAGTTTCAGTACTTCTCAATAAATTTACTGGGGAACTTTCTAAAATAATAAAATAATAACGAAGAAGAAGCATATGCGACTATATGCAAATTTTGTCAAAATAAAATTTTTGTAGTAAAAGGCCCAAGTAGAAAGAAAACTCCAGAACAAAAATCGAATAAATCACCTCTCTAATATAAACAAAGCTAGTCGATAGCATCAACAAATCAGTTAATGAGCAATTGACTTGGGAAAAAGCTAGAAGATTCCAACTCCTGAAAGAAGCCTCCTGAATATAAAACGAGCTGCCACTCAGTCTACAGTTGAGCTCTTAATTGCAAAGCAAAAGTTGAATAGTGAAAGTGTAATATTTAGTACATCAAGTCAGTATAAATTTCAACGAAGGTAAGACTATTTGACATCATCCTTGTAGCCAAACTCAGGGAGGATATCCGTAGGTACACTATCCGGTGCATATTCAGTGGGCATACACAATACATACGTTTAGTCGGTAACCAAATCCGATAAAGCACATGGTATAGTGGTACCTAATCGTTTTTTTTTCGGGAGAGCAAGCCTTTTATGGACACCCGACGTCGCCAAATGTATAAACCTTTACCAATCCCCGGAACTACTCTTGTATTGCATCGAGGAGTGGCATCACGCTCTATATTGCACCGAGTCCTATATGAATAATAAGTCCATTTCAATTTTAAGTAGTACTAAATATTATTTGTACGAATTTCACAGTTATTACTGATCCTTCTTTTGATGCTTTTGTGCTGTAAACAGTTATTCAATAAATCTTTGTAAAGCGAATTCTTTGTCGTTTTTTTTATCAAACGTTCAAAGATTTAAGAAATGAATTTTTTTATACAAATTTAGTGTTCCGTCTCGTTTAATATTTTTTATTTCTATTCAGGAGAAATTTCAGATATTGACTTTGAACCACTATATTTACAGAGTAGCAAACTAATTTTTTACTGCTGACCGATACTTTATGTTTTAATAAATAAGACTGTGACAAAGCATTTGCCCTTCTGTATGGTGAAACATACTTTACAACATGAAATATTTCAGTTTTATTGAGAACTATACTTAGAACAAATCGCCTATTCTTTTGAAACTATTGGAAATTATATTTTCAATTCACTGGCTTCTTTTCAAATGCTCTCGAAACATAAAGTCGTAATACGTTAAATTTTTTAAAATATCACAACTCTTGAATTTGAGAGGATTCTGTTTAAGAATCTAAGGAAGTAAAAAACTTTGAGTAATTCAGGTGTTGAATAATGTAGTTTTCCCAAGTTTCTATAGCTTTTGTTAGGAAAAACACATCTATTACTATTTCTCTTTATGCTTTTAATTCAGTACATGTAATTCTAGCAGCTGAGGTGACATCTCAATTTAGATAATTCCGACACAAACGTATACATTTTCCTCTATTCGGTTTTTTTGTTGTCTGATTGTAAGCTTTAACTCACTAATTAAGTGTGACGAATACAATGATTTCCACAGTATCTCACAGATGCTAAAACAATTTTCGGATTCGAGAGAAAATTGGTATACAGAATGAATCACACTTCATTAAACACATATTGCTCTAGAATTGAACTCTATTTTAGTTGAACGTTGTTCGTATCCTAATCGAATTTTTTCCTTGATTGATTACCAATTTTGAACGTTATATATGAGCTGTCAAAGTGATAGAAATAGCGCAAGTGGCAATATTTGGAGAAAACAGAAGGGTCTAATTTTGGAGATCAAAATCGACCACAGTTTTCTCTACAATTACCAGTAGCTACAAATGACATGAAATAATCTCGCACAAGCTTGACGTCACCTTAAAAATGATAACAAGTGGCCATATTTGTTACTCAATTTAAAGTTATTCATTTGGTCCTTTTGATAAATGGAAGCTTTATTCAATATTAAAACAGGTTGTCAATAGTAACAAAGACATTGAGACAATAAGATAAAAATAGAATAGAAGAGTTGTTTATGGTGACCGGAAAACCGGGTTTAATCTATCAACATAAAAAATTTAAAATTCAATTCCGCATCTCTCTCCTTGTTTTTCACGACAGTATAGAAAGTTTCCACAGAACTTTGCCACTTGGACAACTTCTTTTTTATTACACTTAAAAGTTTTTCCAGTATCTTCTTCTATATGTTACACGTTTTAATAGATTGCAACCCTAAGCTGTATTTCCAGCTAGTCTGAATCTCGATCTAAATCTATGTATGTATATAAAACTTTTTTTCGTTTTGTTTCTTCTTTTAGGAAGAGTAGACAAAACAGTCAAGTCGCAGAATCAAGGATTAAGATCGAGATTAGCAACAGAATTACTAAAGAATATTTCTGACAAAGATTCTATTGTTAATTTTAATAAAGGAACGAACTTGAAAAGAGTAGGTACTCATGGACGTTTGAGGTTCTTTTGTTGATAAAAAATTCACTCATGGATATTTTACGTGATAATTAAAACTGAATTCCGACAATGGAATTTAATTTAGAGACTTAAATTAAAAAATTTCGATTCGTAGCTTTTGTGGCGTTAAGGCTTTATTCAATCGATTTGTTTATTGAATGGTATAAAGACTAAAGATAGAGCTGAAATCAGGGTAAATGATATTATTATGCAAAAGACGTATCTACAAAATTACACCTAGATTTGCCTAATTGAAAAATTTACCGTAAATATAGTTATTTAAGTGATTTAAAAATGGGAAAATAACTTGAGATCGATATCAAAATTAAGATTTCTATAGAATATCACCGACAAATATTATTGATTTCAAAGATATTGCCGGAATTTTGAGAATTCTCTTATTGACAACAATTTATCCACTGCTCATTCTTGGTCTCTATAATTAACTTTCACTTTCTCAAATTCATCCTTATTAATGGATTATCTTGAAGATGTTGAAGTTGAAAAATCCGGACATATAATTTTTCTATGAAAACATGTTTATTTCAAAATCTATTTGTGAGATTTCGTTCGTTGATAAAATATGACAAGGGCAGTATTTTCTTTCAAGTATTACTCAACAAGTTTTGGACAAGAATCCATAACAAACAAAAACTGGAGTTGAGTTGTTTGCCAATGGAGCATATCGTATAATGTGTTTATTTACAATATTTTTGGGTCATAAATCTTATTTTATTTATTCCGTTTTTTTTTTAGATGATTTTAATCATATGTCGAATTATAATTAATCACCTTTTTCACTGAAATGATTTCTAATTTTGTACATATTGTTTATATTTGAGTTAAATATAACAATAAAAGCAAAGTTTTGGTAACATCTGCCTATATTTAAAATCAGATCAATAACAGGCATATACAGAAAGATTCTTCGCCGCAATAATGTACAAAAGGCTTGCACCAATCTCTGATAACAATAATGTCCAAAATGATGTATAGTATTGGTTTGTAATGCTTAAACGACTACTATACTACTATTGATATATTCACTAATAAAAGCTATTTTGTTAACGAAATTGAGTAGATTTGTATCCACCTAACATTCCCTTTTATTTGTAAATATAATAATGATTGAAAAGTTATTTTAGAGATAAAAGGGCATATGGAGATTCATACAATAAAATTGTTAATTTAATTTCAAAATTAAGTTTAAAGTATCAACACGTTTTGTGTCTACCACAAGCGGCTTTTCTGTAAATGGTTTCGATTAAGTTTTAAAAAAAATTGCTTTAAACTTCGCATTCCAACATAAATCAGAATCATGCCAACTTTGTACTACAAACTTAACAATATAACAACAAACAAATTTTTGGTTTTAAAACATTTTCCCAATTATCACTACAACCACCATTAGATCGGGGATTTGCACATTCAGAAGTTCTGCAATGTTGTATTTGATTGTGTTTAAAATATTGTAAGAAATTTCCTAGAAAATGTCTTCCTACAAAGGTACTATTACCTTGAAGAAGTACAACATAACAAGCTTATCTTTACTTGAAATCCTTCCTAACTACAAAGCGACCACCGAAATACAGCCCTAAAACGTAAACCCCAAATGTACAATTAACAAATAAAATGAAAAATTTAGATATATAGAACGGATGACAACGTCAACCTAAAGAAGATTTAAATTCACATAAAAATTGTAACGAAACTAAATTGACGGCTTAATAAATTTCAATACGTCACGAATGGATTTTTGAACCTTTACGTTTATCACTTGACGCTTCATCTTCGTCTATAAGGATCTGATTTTTTCTTGCTTTGTAATATGGATATTAGTAGAATACGAAATTATGCCAGTAAAAATAAAGATAAAAGAATTGTGCTATAGATAAAGAAATAAATAGAAATACAGACAGGAATGGAAAAGTGAAAGCGATTTGTTTGTAGAATATTGATGATCCTAGGAAGATATACGATGGATATAGGAATGTTCACTTAGCGAATTACAGAAAACTTTTAGAAATGAATCGAAAACAAAAGCAATCAACGACACAAAACCAAAGATAGAGATGAAGATTAAGCTCAAGAATATTATTGATAATTTATCGGTTTTAACTAACAATAGAACTAGAGATGAAGATTAATATTAATATGTAGAATACTTTTATAGTAACAAAGAGACTGGGCTTTAAAGGACTAAACTTACGATTTAAATAAAGAAAACTAAGAATAATCAGCACCATCTTAACAAGCTTCTTATCTTTTTTCTGTAGATATCTCAGTGATTGTTGTTACGCCAACTATCCGAAAGTGAAGCCGGCCAAAACAAATCGAATAAAGTCTACTATTATTGAAAGTATCCCATCATATTATCAATATTGTTTCTCCTTATAAATTTATAAAGTGAAATGTATATTGATTAAAGTTGGTGACTATAGTGTAGATTTTGTATGAAACTTGTGTTACACAATTGTGTGTGGAAACATATTGGATAAATGCAATAAAGCTTTTGCTCAACAATAAGAAAATTGTATCGGTGAGCTTTACCATAACGAGACAATTACATTGATTCGTAAAGCTTTTTTTAAAATGATAATAAAGGTCGGGACCCTTTGAATTAGGTAGCCATTAATTTAGTGAATATTTGAATTGTAATAGTTTAAAAACAATGCAACGGTGGTATGTTGGATATTGTTCAAAAGATATTTTCCTATTTTGTAAGAATGACAAAACTATTTATTAGAAAATTTCAATTAATCTCGCTTTGTGTGCATATAAATGAATATTCGATGCAGTAGCGTAAGTGCACTGGTTTTTATGTGAGTTTACCTACACATGCATGCGTGTACCTTCTTAAATACAATCGATTCTAAACAATAATGGTAGATTTTTTATTTAAAGAATTGCATTTCCACCAGTTTGTGGAACGATTTCATTAGGAACATTTCACTAATGAAAATCATCAAACTTTAACGTTTTTTTTTATTCATACAAACGTACAGCTTATTTATACAAAAATTTCAAGTATTTATAGATGGTTTATATGTTTTTTGTTTGAATTTGAAATGGTTAATTTTTTGGACGCTCGTTTGATGGTCTTTGGCTCAGAAATCCGTCGCTCAAAGATTAATAGTTTTGGCTAGTAAATTATCTTTCAGTTAAGCTAAGATTATTCTAATGAATAAAAATAAAATGCATTTATTTGAATGTTTTTCAAACAAATCAATTATTGCATTCTCAACAAAACGGTTATTGAAGAAAGATAAATAACGAAAAATATTTGTAACACCTATGGGTGGAAACGATCAAAAGCGTCAGTGGAAATGTCGATTTTAAACAAATCTCTGGCAATAATAATTAAAAAAAAAAACGTTTTAAATAGCAATAATAAAAATTTAAAAAAATAATAATAAAATTATCAAAGTTACAGGTAGAAAAATCAGACGCACCTGTGTGATAGTGGATACGATACAATCGAATTCTTAACAAAAATATCTGAAAGAAATTGAAATAAACACCACCTGTACTGTTTGGCCGACGACTGGATACTAGCGCCGCGACGCCACAATTTTTTACTAAATAGAACAAGGAATTAGACAAGAGGGTAATAGAAATACAGCGCAGGACAACTGGCGCCTACCAATAATCGAGATGAATTCACAATTGGTTTGATTAAAAGTCACAACTAAATTTCAACACAAATACAATTTAAATTATTGTAAATATATACACATAGAAAAATATATTACATTCAAAATATACGTCATACAATATATGTAAAGGAAATGGTTACATATTAAAAATTTGCATCCTCCACAATCCACCGCACCTAAGAAACAAATTCAAATTTAATAAATTTTCGAAAGTTTTTTTTTTTTTATTTAAACATACTGGCAAGATCTGAGCCATCGTTGATCCCATGCTCTAATAGCTGCAGTTCTAGTAACAGGTACTGTACCAGCAGAACTTCCACAACGTACACATTGTTTTACAATTCTTGGTGTCCGTCCTAAATACAAATGTCTGATTGAATCGACTGTTTGTGAATTTGTTGTATCTATTGTTGACATCAGACATTCCGGTTCATTATTGTATTCCAACTGAAAATTCAATAATTTTTTCCAATAATTTTTGTAGATAATTCTAAAATAATTCATACCTGTAATGGAAGAATTTGTTGAGATAATTGCGATGAAGCTAATACAGTTCGAGCATTTGGTGGTTGTAATTGTTGATTTTGTACTTGACTTGTTAATAAACAGCACTCATCTATCAATAATAATAATAATAATAATAATAATAATAATAATAATAATACAAAATTATAAAATAAAACAATTTAAATTATTAAGAAATTTATATTTTTTTGAATATTTATTTAAAAATTCTACAAAACTATTCAATATTCAAAGTATGATCAAAAGTTGGACAATTTGTATTGTCTGAATCTGGTGTTACATAAATAAATGCAGAAGAAATACAGGTGTCCGTATGTGGGACATTTGCAATAAAATATTCATGTGATTTTCGATTTTCATCCATACGATTGGCACTTTCAATCAAATCATAAAAGAATAATTCTCTTGGTGTTAGTGGTGTTGTAATTTCTTCATTTTTACTACTACCATCATCATCATCAGATTTATTTGAAATTTTGGAAATTCTATCAATCTTTCCATCTTCAATATTATTCAATTCGATCGTCATCAACTTATGTTTTTCGTTGTTTTTATTATTTTTAACATTTTCGATTATTTGTTTTTTGATTATAGTAAATTCCACAAGGCACATTAATAAAATTATTAAAATACAAAAAACAACAAGTGCACTTATCCAGAAATATAACGGCCATAACACTAACCAACTTCCATTTTTATATCGATAATAATAATAGATTTCAACGAAAATTAATGGACAACAAATCAACCAATAAAATATGAATAATAGAATTCCATAAAAACTAAATTTATTCCAATGTAACGATTTTAAACTGCATTTGTAACGTTTTTCATAACTTTTTCGACACATTGTCGGACACGTTTTACCACAATTTTTAATATAAAACAATCATTTTACAATTAAGCGGAAATGGTTATCGCATTTCCTTTTTACCGTTTGTTAATATAAATTGTTATCGATTTATTTTTAAACAAAATAATAATAATAATGATTAAAAGACTTACCAAGTAGAGGGTCATCTGGTTCATTAACGTTCTGTACTAATCGACTTAATAAACGGAATAGTAATGCTAACACATCTAAACTAGCATCAGATTTGATAAATACAGGAAGACAAGCTGGCCGTAATAAACCCCAAATTCTAATTAATACCAACATTTCTCTTAACATATTTAACGCTTTTATGTCACGTATTAATTCATAAGATTTATTATTAATTGTTGGCCGACTTTCTGGAAGTTTTATTAAAAGATTCAATGCTAAATCAGCTACCCATTGGATTAATTGTTGGAGACTTTGTAATGTTGATGGTTCCACTGTGAATTCTTTTGCTTCTAAATGCATTAAAACTTTATCTACATCGGTTTGTCCTTCTGCGATCACATCTAAACGATATTTTGATAATAAATTAGAAATACAATTATTATTATAATTGAGATAATTTACTTGCTAGAGAATCAGCTGGACTTTTATCATGACTGCTCATCTCACTTGGTCGTAAAAGACTTTTAAATGCTGTCGATATACTGTGTAACATTAAAAATTGGATAAGATCATTAGCTTTAAGTTGTCCTTGTATACTTAAACGACACAATGAGATTTTCATACATAAATATTGGATATAGAAGAATTGTTGGACTGATGGTAATTGTCGATTGAAACTTTCTGTTAAACGATCACATAAAGCATCCAACATACCAGGTCTTAATACTAATAATAGATCTAACCAATCAAAACCGCTCATCATACAATATTCTAATATTGTTGTACAATATGGTACACTTAATGGTGTTGAACTATCGATTTGTGGTGGTAATTTAAACATATGCAAACTACTATCAGAGTCGATAATTAATAAAACATTACCCAACCATGACATATCGATATTTGTTATTTTTATATCTGTTTTTGGCATACGTGGATTTGGTTCATCTGTATATCGTGGATATACATTTAATGTTGTATTAACAACATGCTTCAAACTATCACGATAAAGACAATGGATTGTATTATCGGCAAAACCAACAACAACATAACCACTAGAAATATTATTTAACAAACTTAATTTACTTGTTGCTAATGATGTTACTTTACTGTTGTATTGGAAATGACATTGATATTGCCATAACTGTAAATAATTGTAAATAATTTGTAAATAATTTCAAATTACAATATTTATTTAAATTCACATACGACTGTATTGAAAAATTTCGGTGATTCAAAACTACCTAACGATTTATGTACAGGTAGAGCTTTCTCTCGTAATTCCCAAACTTGTAAACATGTTGTCTTATCACTGGTAGCTGCTACAACAACAGAATCAGCATCTTCACGCATTATCCACTTAATATGACTAATTTGACAGTTTTTCTCTTTAAAAATTTGATCCACTAATAAAATGCTATCATTAAAAAAACAAATTAAAATCACAAAATTGTATAAATACTTAAAACTTCTTTTGGTGCTTCATATAGAAAGAAACTTAACAATGATTGACTTGTTATAATACATTTATCATCCACTTTACGTACAGATACTTTATAACATTGAATCGGCATTGATAAATCCCCATTACTTACAGCTAATAGAAAATGTCCATCTATAATTGATATTATTATTATTATTATTATCAAACAATATAAGATAAAAAATACTTTTTCCGTAACAAATATCAGCAGCTTTGACAAAAATCCTGGTAGGTGCTAAACTTTCAGTTGTTACAACCATCGGTGTTTGACTAGTTTGTTGTGGTAATAAAACTGAACACAACATCCCTGTTGTTGTTAATAATAATGCACCACTAGCTGGCCGACCACCGAATTGTTTAACTGAACATACAAATTTAATATGATGGAATTTATCAATATATGATGCACTATCTTTCTTCTCTGAATTCAAACAAATCTTCTTTCCAGAATGGAAGAAAGCTGCAGCTAGGATATGTTCACCTTCCAATATTGTTTCAAAAATTGTATGCCAATCATTCAATATGTGATCTTTAGATTTATAAATTCGTATATTGCCATTTTCATCAGCTATTAATAGTAATTCACCAGTAAAATCCCATTGTAATACAGAAATACGTGCTGGATTACGTAAAATACTACAAGAATTTCGATTGAAATTTTTGAGAGAATTATCGAATAAAATACGTACTTATGGACCTGCCAGGGACTATTCAAATCAGCTATGTATACATTACAACTCCAATATAATGATGAGGCATCTTCAATATTACTTTCTGTAGTGAAAGCAATTACATTTGAACTTGAAATTGAGCATAAAGTTGATTTTGAAGTCTTCAATCTAAACATACCATGTTTTTATCAAAATATTTTTAATTTGGACAACTTACTTATTAAATCCCACACGTTTATGTGAATCTGCATGTTTACCAGGTTTTTTATGAATAGAAAATATATGGTCCATCGTAATTATTATGTTTTTCTTCTATAATAATTCAGATCAAAGAAACACCAAACACATCACAAAAACTAACCTCAAATTTACCTATCTAGGGATATTTACTTAATAATGTTGGTCAACTGTAAAATCGACGAATATGATTGGACAGAAAAGAGCGCGATTTTTTTTTAAATTTGTATTGTCAACTGCAACGTCTACAACCAAAAATTTTATTTTATCTTTTGTTGCCTTGTTGTGATTAATTTAATAAGGACTACTTCTTGTTTGCATTGTGTTTATTTTTAAATAAATTAAATTATAAATTTTGTTTTTTCCGGTTTTAGATTAATCGGCCTAGGATGAGTAAGCCAGTAAGGAGCGTTAGGAGGACGTCCACTAAACTGCTAATCACTTTTCTTTTATAATTGAGAATTGAACGAAGTGTAACGGATAATTTGGCACTCTTAGCAAATATATAGCTTAGTTCCCTTTCCCTTTTGCTATAAATGAAATCGCCGTTGTTAAAACCTATTCATTGCACTGCCAAAAAAAGTACATGTAGTCTCCCGAAAACTTCTTGAGAATTCCAAATCCTTGACAGTATCAAGCATCTAAAAACATGGAATTCAGCGTTTTACTCTTTTCTATCGGTTCTATGTTTATTCTTTACAGATTTCCTCAATACTGATGCAGACAATCTTGTATTGTTTGTTCCTTAATAAAAAGCTCTTTCATCAATATGAATTGTTTGTAAATATCTTGAACCTGTTTTTGCAAGGATAAGTTCACTTTGCTTATCTTTCTAGAATCAAATGCCATAAATTGAAAAATGCGACAGACTTTTTTAATTTATTTAATAAATGACGTAATATTTTAGAGCAATGATTCTTGCCTCAATGCCAACGTCTTGTTACGATATTTCTTTTACCACTTTTCTTACACAATTAAATTATATGTTGTTATATTATAATCTTTATTATAAAACAGTCTAATTACAACTGGTTGGTTCTAATGATCAACTATGACTAACTTTTAATACAACAAGAGTGCTTACACAATAATGTCGTAAAGAAAACTTTTGCTTCTAAAGCTTTAAAATGCTTCTTAATTCCTATACAAGTCAAAATTTATCAAATCTTATGAGATATAAGCCTTTTTTCTGTCTGAGTTTCTTTAAAAAATCTCTTAGGCAAGTAGAGAAGTTCTGGGCTTAAGTAATGGACAGTCGAATCAAACTTTTTATCTTTCATCTATAATTCATAGAAAAACATTAGTTTCATTAGCTTTATAAAATCAAAGAGCCAAAAGCATGTAGATGGCTAAAGAAATGTAGGTATCTAGTACACTTCAAGGGTCCAGATTGTTTTAGGTGGGCCGTGATAAAAGCAGCTATATTAACGTTTCATCGGATGATTGGCTACCGAAGCTCAATCTTAGTTATGTAAATGATTGCAAAGGGCAGTTTAAAATTATTTGAGGTAATAATAATTCTTCCATACAGACGTAATGAATGCTATCAAAGCCACCAGTATATATAACAAGTTTGACGTCCTAAGACAGATATTCAACTTAACCATCCTCTCATATGTATATATATATTTATTATTTTACTACTAGCTATTTACAAATTACCATCCACTGTGAAAAAGAACGACTTAAGTTTACGATTTAAATTGGAAACGTTAGAGTTTTGAATTCACTATATATCCAGTAGCGTTAATAATATTGGTGTCACCCAGGGCAGTAATACATGATGTCACTTCTCCCAATACTTTATAAACGCTGAATTTGCTACTTATGATCAGAATTTTCGGCATTTTTCGCTTATTCTGATAGATTTTTGGTACATTTTTTGAACATCTCTAAAATTAGGATCGTTGACAATTTTCTACAAATCTACAAAAAAATCCGCAAAAATCAAACTTGTTCAGTTGTTGTGACTGAAATTTGTTGGAGAGGTCCATAACCACAAGTACGACATTTGCGTGTTTGTATATCTAAATAATTGAGAGGACATGAATGGAACACTTTTGTTTCTTCTGTTCATCAGTTAATAAATTATAAGTAATTTCACGGAAGTGAATATTGTGGAAATGTATGGGGCAAATCTTGAAATAATGATCCTATAACAATTTAATTTATTGCTTTTTATTAATTTCAATAAAATACAAAACCTGTCTAACTTTAATAGCTAGTATATGTATGATGAGAATATTGTAGCCCTGCCTTAATCCGGCACTGATTCCATCCCCTATGTTAAGGGTTGAAAAGTGGTGCCAACTGAAAATTTGTGACTAATTCTTCATCGTTAATCTATATTTATTAATTTCTTTATTTATTATTACAATTATAATTTTATTATTATTACTTAATTAAATGATATATGATTAATATTTTATTTAATTGTTTTTTAAAATAATTACTCCAAAATTGTTATTAATTATGGTGAAGATGATGTGATCATAGGGGGGTGAGAGAGAGTGAAATAGTAGCGCATCGCGACGCACTCACGTAAACATGGCGTTATGCTGTTGTCAGCGTCCACCTTACCTCAACTAATGATCTTGTATTTGAATTGGAAATCGTTTATTATCGTATTATTTTGAAGGATATGCCTTTTTATTAATTACAGGTATTGTAGAGGTAGATAATTGTCTTATTATTAATTTTATATACATAATATCTAGTTTGTTCCAGATTTGATTAAACTGGCGAATTATTGCAATGCAGTCTGTTTAAGGGTAGGAAAACAGGGTGCGGGACTATGGATTGGTGTGGGGCAAAGCCTCGCGTCTAATGACGGGGTGTCATGCAGTCTGAGCAGGGCCGATACATCAATTCGGTATCTGATCTATTATATAGTACTGACGAAATTGAGTTTCTACTTGACGATATTAGAGACCTGGAGCCGACAAGTTGTAAACCTGAAGATATTCAGGTATTGTACGTTCTCGTCTTGGAAAATATCCTTCGAAAGTGTACAGCATGGCTTTTTCATGTTTTCCACATTCTTTCATATTTTAGTTTCTGTTTCTGTCATATCATTATGCTTAAAGCGTCTACTTTCTAATTATTATTTATTATTATTATTATTATCATCACCAATTTTTTTTGTGGTAAATGTAAAAATTTTGTGAAAAAGTTGACCAACACAGCTTTGCTCTATAGCGCACCGCAAATGTATACGTCAATGTGGTTGATTTGCAGGAGCCGGATGGTATGAGTTGTGTGTTACAGGATTTTGAGATAGCGGGCAGCAGGACGGGGGCCCTGAGTGCAGATTGTGCTGGTGGTTGTGAGTGCGAATCACCTCTAGGCACCGTTAATTCCTGGGACTCGCACTCTCATTACCGCCGACGGGTCGCCTCGCCCGACCTGTCCCTGTACTCTGGTGTCATCGTTTACTGTGACCACAGCCATTTGAAAACACCAACAGGTCTTGTACGATTATTACTTTTGGTAAGAAGTTATTTAGATTTTTTTTTCATTAAAATTGAAACTCATTGGAGAATACTTTTCAGGTGACGACTATTGCGTGTTTAACATGTTTATGCACTTCTGGGACCGTACAAGTAGGACTTTTCATGCTACCACTAGTAGGACGTATAAGATTAATGATGTTTGTTTCATTGTTGAGCATTTTTGTCACTTCTTTACTATTATTTCTTGATATTTCGCACATAATTTATTTGTTTCCATTCAACTGGGGCAAAGTTGTACGTTACAAAACTATTACAAGATTGCCAATATTTCTAATAATTATTTTATAAATTTCCAGAACGCCTATTTATACCTGAGCATCAGTATTTTGTTTCTTGTAGCCTCATCGTTGATTTTCCATACAATTTTCTTATCAGAAACATTCTATTGGGTCCCGAAATGGACACACCACCAACTACTAATTACAGGAGTAAGTATATACATTTTACCATCAAGTTGTTGTTTAATATTTTAAATACAAATAATTGTAGTGTTTGGGGTATTTGTGTTGTTTTCAATCAATCATCTTATCAGTAATACAAAAATGTGTACATGGTCCTTATCAGCCAGTCGCCGAAGATCCTAGTATGAATTTACAAGAACGCCAAACATCTTTACAAAATTCGCCTGTACATCGAGCGAATCAAATAACGCACAATTATAAGCCTATAGTCAACTATCCAGTTGTACCATCAACGTCCAGACAAGAACCTATGAATTATCTTGATGATGTCCAGCCTTGTTCATCAAAAAGTTCCGATCCTTACCGAGTAGCGTGATAGACGTTAATTTAATTTAGAAAGACTGTTGTATTAAACAAAACAAAAAAAAATGCCTTGATCAGGATTAAGTGTTTGCTCCCATACGAAAAACGTGCTATATTTGTGTGAAAAAAAAATAAAGTTAACAAGTGCCCACAATATGGTCAAGAAAATTGTAAAATTAGTTAGTTCTGATACAGAAACACTCCAGATTTCTACACATAGTTATATAAGTGTAGAATCACAGAATTATTGCAATATTTGCAAATTTATAGTATACGTGTTTTACGGTAAAAGCTAAATGTGGCTATAACACGTCACACCCTTATATCCGGTGGTTGTTGGTTCTAGCTTCTATGTTCTCTTAAGAGATGATTGAAAATATTGTAAATAATTTATTTTACATTTCACTCTGTACAGTATTATTAAATTAGAATTTGGATCTTGAGATTTTGCCACAAAAATTATTATTAAAAAAAAAAGACAGACAAGTGTGTTCATAATTTACTCGTTTTAGTTATTTTCGTGTGTACGTTACTTAAGAGCACAAAATTTTGATAATTTAAGACAGATTAATAATAATTTCAATCAAGAGATTGCAGCCTAACAAAGAGAACAACCATCCAGTCTCATAGTACTGGAAAATATAACAATAACCCTATTATTTTTTGTTTGTAAAGCCGAAATAAACAAAAAATGACCCCAAAATTTCATTAATTCTTCAAAATACTTTTGATTATTATTTTTATTTTATTCGGCTTGTATTCTCATTTTTTCAATATCAAGAAAACTGCCAAATAACAATCGATACTAGCCAAAATATAGAACAACAATTTTGGAAAGATTGTCGTATATTATTATTATTATTGGCAGGACAATCAGGTTTCATTTTGCAGGAAATATAATGTTGTATGGGAGTTGTGTTCCAGTAATGTGGATTTTATATGCAAAATAAAATAAATAATTAATTGTTTTTTGTTGTTGTTCTTGTTGTTTATTTTATCAAATCATATGCGAAGAAGGAAAATTTTTGTTAATTTGTTGACATTTTTGCATCGTCATCCTCTTTAATTTCCAACAATCTAGGACCGTATAATAAAACATAAGCACAATGCCAGTCACCACCGCCTGATAATTTCAATATATCTTCTGTAGTTACTGGTGAAACTGTATCATCATCACATTTCACCCATTTATCATCACTTTGACGTACCCAACCGACATAATGGCCACTAGAAGATGAACGCCCTCTGTGCGTTAATACAGCTTGTAACGTATAATAGCCACTATTATTACTTCCCAAATCTATCAAGAATCAATTAAATTTTTTAATAATAAACAATTCTATTTATAGTAAATACAAAATAATTTACCATCTTCAAACCAATATGGTGCATACTTTTTCGGTTTGTCTTTATCAGATTGTGAATCGCCTCTATTCTTTCCTTTATCTTTACTTGCAGCCTCTACTTGTGCATCTTCCAATTCCTATCAGACAAATAATCATAAAAAAAACCAAGTTGAATTTATGCCAATTTAGTTTTGAAGAATGGAAATACCTTGAATTTCGCACGAATTGGTGCCAGTTTTTCTTGTAATTCAGGTGTACACAAATCAAAAGCATCAAAATCTAATGGAAATTTTACGTCTTTTAATATTTTTGCATTAATCGATTCCTTTTCTTTATAATAAAATCTAACAAATTGTACAGTCAAATATGCGGGTAATCTACTAATTTTCGACTAAAAAAACAAAAAAAGTTAATAAAATTCAGGATGTAATGATTTTAATAAAATTACAGTTTTTGTATAAATTGCATCTCTATCCAAAGTTGATGATTTTTTTGTGATTTGTTCTTGCATTTTCTATTAAAAAAAAAATAATAATTAAAATAAAAATCAAATTATAAAACAATCCATTTATGTGGAAAAATTACCGATCTTAATCCGGAATGCATATATCGAACATCTTGTGAAATAAAACAACTTAATTGAAGGAATTGTTCCTTATTCTTTGAAACTGGCTCATCTTCAGTTTCTGTACATTTCAATTCAACATCAAAAGTACCACCAAAGAATTGATCAATTATCGATCTAAAAATATCATAAAAAAATCAACATAATACAATACAGGATGTACAAAAACAATTACTTATATTTGTCCGAATTTGAACCAGAATTTTGTTTGGCTGGTAGTTTTTGTTGTAACATCCTTATCAATTCCGTCCAAAATTCGTTGGCATCCTACCAAAATAATTTCAATATCAATAAAACAAATTAATCGAGTTAATTTTTCTTATATAAAAGCTATAAAATTGATGATCAAACTAACTTGTTGGGCAAATCCACCATGTTCATTCTTTTCAGCAAATCGAGGAAATGTAACATGAAGTGTTTGTAATAGAACAATCGGTGGTATATTATTCCCTTTTTCCATTGCTTTAAATAAATCACGTAAAGCTGCTGTGATTGCTTGTGATGGTATTAATTGATTTGAATCAGCAACACCACCTTGATATTCTTGTAAAGCTTCCCTTAATTCCGGTACAGATTTTAAACATTGTACAGTTGCATTCATATAACATGTATTACCTAAATTTGTTAAACCAGCCGGTAAATCCAACTAAAAATAATAATAAAACAATTAAAATGATTCTTTAATAATTTTCGAATAGTTTTACAGCTGTTGCTAATTCACTTTCATTCATATCTTCAACAAAAACAGTCTTTTCAACTGGTTCTTTTGGTACATCTTCTTCTTTACTACCCATCAATAGAACAGTAACGCCCTTTGAGAATTTATAATGAATTATTAACAAATATTTTGATGAATTTCAAAAACATACATTTTTCAAGTTGAAATTGTCCCAATCGTTATCTTTAAGAGTAACGCCCTTTATCATAACTTTTTGACGTTCAGGTTGAACGCCAGTCAAGGTGAATAGTTGCGCTTTAAATAGTAATGGTGTTTCATCGGTATTTACTTCAACATCTGGATAGGTTTCTTTACCCCATTTAACTTTAACTGTTTTTTTTTGGAATTACAATAAAAAGTTAGGTTATGTTTGGCAAAAATCTATTTTACACCTTACCTTTAAATTGTGGCATTTTTGTGTTAATTATAATTGATTTATTCAAATTTAAAGAATTATAATTTCAACACTAACAATTAACAAATTATTTAATTATTGTTTAAAAAAAAAATGAAGAAAAATTGTCGGTTAATTGTGAATGACAGCAAAATTAAAAGTCACCACCACGGTTGTGTACCAACATTTATAATCGACAATTGACAGATAATACCCTAAAATAAAACAAAAAACCCTAGATTGAGTTGGAAATTTTATCCTTTCTCCTCCTAAACTTGTCCGGTTGGTTTTCGATTGTAGTAGTTGTAAAAAGGGTTTGGTTGTGTTCTATTATCAAACCAATTAAATGTAATGTTTTTATCCAAATACAACATTATTTCATAATCAATGGATGATTTTAATTGTTTTTGTCTCAAAATTTTAATCAATAATAAAATCAAGTTACAGTGATGTTCGTTTGTTTTGACAAGTGAAAAGTGAAATTTTTGTCTTTCATAGCTTACTTGTGTTGTTTATCAACGATAATTTTTAAAGAGCTTATTTAAAAAGAAATTAAACAACAAAATATAATGGGGAATTGTTTGAGTAGTCCATCGAATAATGATCGTGATCGAAATCGTGATCGTATTGGTATTGGTGTTAATCCAATTGAAGACAATAATTTACAAACAAATCCAATGCCAACACCACCATCTGAAGTAGTACGACCTGTTGTTGTTAATCCAGAACCAGAACCAACAAATGCAAAAATTTTTGTTGCATTATATGATTATGATGCTAGAACTGATGAAGATTTAAGTTTTCGTAAAGGTGAACATTTAGAAATATTAAATGATACACAAGGGGATTGGTGGTTGGCACGTAGTAAACGTACAAGACAAGAAGGTTATATACCATCAAATTATGTGGCCAAACTTAAAAGTATTGAAGCTGAACCGTAAGTTTTTCTTAAATTTTTCAAATTATTTTAATCTTTTTTCTTTTTTTTTTTTAATAAACCGAACTGAATTATCCAGCTGTGATGTAAGAGTAGGCCTTGACTTTTTTATTGCTGTATAAACTTCATTTGTTGCCAAACAAAAGATTATCTCACCGATAACTATGATTTTTTCGAGTTTTCTTTTTATAATAATAACTAATCAAAATTCCAAATTATAATAATTAAAATAAATAATTAATCAAGTGTTACTCATTATTAACATAGTAGTTTTTCCGCTGATAACAGCGATAAACAAATAACCATATAAATATCTACAAATATAAAAATATTAACAACATAATAATATTCGTTTTCTAATTAACGAAATTAATTTGTTTTACTATATTTGTTTACATATGTTGATTTCCAATAATTATAACATATTAAGTTCTGTATTGATGACCTCTCTAAGTTGACCGGTAATTGTTTAAACACTTGTTTTGCCATGTCAAATTCCTAGATGAGATTCCGTCTTGTTAACATCTTTAGAAGTCTATTTATACATAAATTTGTTAAATTCTTCATACCATTGTTTAGAAGACAATCTCATTTTTAATATTATTTTTGTTTAATGTAGATTTTATGTAGAAATTGTGCATTTATGTACGATATTATTATCCGTACTGTTCTATTGTGCGGTTTCTGTTATCGCTATACTCATATGAGAAGAGCACAAAGTCCTGGGAATTTTCTACATTTTAATAGATTAGAAAATTTTGAACATTTACAATATACCACTTATAGTGATTTCAATAAAAAATGATATTCATAAAACATACATTTATTTTTGGCATTGATATGGCCGCTGTAATCGGATATGAAGACACTGAATTTCCTTGTGCGTGAAGTGAATGAATCATGAACATTTTACAAGAACATAATCAGAATATACACTAAACCATGTTTAACTTGTCTGTTCCTATTTTTGGTACGTAAAGTAAGTAAAGAGGTTAGAAAAGCTGCTTTAGACGCTTGACCATCAAAGACACGATATCGGCGATATATTTGCACACTGCAACCGACATAATACATGCAGTTGTGAATTGTCGTCCAGAAACGGCCATTTTTGCAAAAAAATATCACACCACTCATAAAAAACAAACAACGACACTTCAAGTCGGCCGACGACACGAGTGGAGAGACTGCTACCCGCCGACACGTCGTTGCCGGTAACGACACGGTACCGATATATCGGCGAGTGTGAAAGCATTCTCATTTATTTACATGCGATCCACCGATATCGGTGTCGTTGTCGTGTCGGTGTCGTATCGGTAAATGTGAAAACGCTTTATGCCGTTTATCAATTTCACCTTTTTATTAAAATTTCTTTTGTTAATCGCACATACATCGTGGAAGCTATCACAAAGTTAGACCAGTGTAACTTTGAGAACCTGGTACAATACAAAACGCTCAAAAACTGTCTTAAATAAACTCGTAAACCTCTTTTTTCATGTTATCACTGTAATATCCGTATCACGAAATTAGCCGAATTTCCTCTATAGGTCTTTTTGTCTTAGTGGTAGTTTTGTATTCTGTTGTAGGTAAGTGTCTGTTCTGATTTACAAATTATATTTTCATAACAAAGATATGTGACTGATTTTATACAGTCGGTGAGGGCGTTAGGGTGGGGCTCAGGTGGGTATATGTCACAGGTGTTAGAAGAAGTACTCACCCAAATGATTATAAATTCTGTCCTCCAAAACTGTTTTATCAGATAAATACATATGATTTTAATCGTGTCATGTGTCATGTAGCAGGTACTTTTTGTTGGTTTTCATTCATTTATTTCATATCAATTTGTTCTTTAAGCGTATCCAGATAGAAAATTTTGTGGCCCTTCCACCGTCAAGCAAAAATTTTATGAGAGAAACAAATGGGCAAAAAACAAATAAACGGGTGGTAAATCTGATTGCACAACTTTCAATCTTTTCATATCTTATGTGGAATTCCGTATTGATTTCTACATGTATATCGTTTAGTTTTCATTTGTTTAAAGTCAAGGCATTCAACTCATATTTGACTTACTTCCTATGTTGATCGGTAAAATATTTGCATATAAACATTTGATACTTTTATTTATGAAAAATTAAAAGATTAAAACATTATTGAATTTCTACTTGGCACAAAACCAGAAATACACGATACATGAGCATGTACTTTCCTCCTACATTATCTATTCTAGAGGTGTGCTTGACGATTTTTTAGATGCATCGATTCAATATCGATTCATTCTAAAAAATATCGATAAAATCGATTCACTGAGTGGGGAGGCATTTTTCTAGAAAACAATAGTTCGGTAATAAACAATTTAAAAGCACATAATTGTACACTGATAACCAGTACCACAATGAAATGCAAACGTATCAGTTTAAAAATTCAGATTTCATATAAACATTTCACTAAAAAAATACTCGTGTCCAGTAAACGAATGTTCCAGGAAAATCTAATTTCTTTAATTGTAAATTTCCCGCGAATCGAATATCGATAAATTATTCTAATTGAATCGATTCACCCAAAGTTTGGCATAAATCGAATTCACCAAACACACCTCTAATCTATTCATATTGCACAAACTTCAGTTCGAATCGAATTTGTTTCACAAACTGTAATAGAAAATTTTTGGACCATTTCTTCGATATGCACTTGATTTCATGTCCCTATTGCAGTAATTGTTATTTTTTGCTTTCTTTTATGTTTTGTCTTTCATATTGGAATCTGTAGTACCTATAGATAGTTAGGAATTATCATGAGTTGTACTATTTTTCTTAGAAACACGTCTGCAATGTCAACAGTAATAGACTGTGATTGTGTTTACATATTGTTTTCTTTCATTGAGTAGTGAAATAGCTTTAACTTTGTATATTGTGTTTTCTCTTATATCGAGATAGGTAGTTCCAACTAATTCTCTATTTTTTCTTGTAATCTCATTGACCTAATGTGATAAAGAAAATAGTTCATTTTATTGGCAACATTTCTAAACAAACATTTGGTATAGAAACTACACAATAATATGATAAATGAAGTCTTTTCAAAACAATTCATCAGATTTCATAACATTTACGATCTTACAGTTGTAATGTAAACTATTGAATTATTTGAATGATATTTTAATTTTTTTAAGAGTTATTAAAACATTTTTATCATTTTTATGATGTGAATGATTTAAGTGAAAATGTCTTAATTATTGGTCAACTGAATAATCTGTATGTTACGGTTTAAATATAGCTATTAATCCGTTTAATTAACAATTGGGAAAACATTCCGTTCTTTTTTATATCAATAATGTAATTCTTCTATTTATTTATGTTTGTTTTCTTTTATTCAATAATTTTTTAAGTGTTAGTTACTCAACTGTAGTTATAAACACGAAATAACTAATAATGAAACGTTAATAGTAATAAATGAGAAATTGATGATTATTTGGAAATGAGTAAGATAGTTTTTAGTTATTTTTGATTACAATTCAAATACATTAGAACCAAATCTTAACGAAAAATTCATTATTGATCAGTTAGGTGGTAGAGCATTCATGCAGACATGATAATTAAACATTTGTGATAAGATGGGCCAGAGAAATGCTGTTGTTCAGGCCGGTTCAAATACCTAAAAATCAATAATAAACGCATCTCGATTTTTACAATAAGTAGAAGTATACTGCCATTAGAAGTAATATATTATTTTTACCGACTTTAGAATTATTTATACTGTTTTTTAACCTGCTGGACTTTAACCATTATATGGACTTTCTTAGAAATCTGATCGAAAAGAGCCAAGCGACGTGGTGCAATAGTGCTTATTCAATGTGGTGTCAAAAAATGTGTTTCACTTAGGTATAAGCATCAGTTTATATGTTGTAATAAAAGAATGTACACGTGCAAAGTGGTAAATAGCTTAGTTTACTTCAATTCCATCTTTTGCCTATGACCATACCAAGACTGATGCTGACAGTTAAGGTGCCATTGTGCACACAGATTTTAAGTACCCCCTTATTGATTTTACATCAAAATAAAATCTTTTGTCACAAAAGTACCACAATAATCACCTTTTGTGAGGGACAAAAACTTACACTACGAGAATGAATTAATAACAGTAAAGACTGCTTAATTAATGCAAATTTCAAAAATTGATATTGATCTGTTCATGTTTCACAAAATTGTATTTGGTGATTTTGATAAATAAGGTGTTGGTGAATACTCTTTCTTTTTTACCCGAAAAAGTTTTGATTTGACCACCAGAATTTTAACTTAGGATTTCATGCTTGCCAGGCAATTGTGTTAAGACGACTGGTGTACTTGACAAATATTTGTCGTGTGAGTGGTTTACTTGTACAATTATATGTCACTGGTGGGTATTGGCCCGTTTCTCATCGTTTGTTGGTAAAAATGACACAAGTCAAAGGGATCACAATTATTGGCCTACTTGGCAAGTCTATACTTGTGGTGTGCTCAGACGAGTTGTACATCTAATTGTGCATTGCTTTGGTAAATATTATTCATCCTGTATCGATAACATCCATCGATTCCGACCACAGCAGCTGCACACGCGACGACGTTTTCAGTATGATCGCTATCCATACTGGTCAACACTGTTCTATCCATTCGCCAACATTGTACAAATTCGCTGATGTATTTGTACACGTCGTGTGCAGATCTTTGCGTTTACAATAGGCCATGAACTGGTACACTTGCCAAGTATACCATTATTGGGCTACGATTACACTATCAAGTTGTGCTTGTTCAAGTTGACTTGTATCAAGTAAAACTTGATAATGTAAACAGACTTACTTGTAACAAAATGGATAATTTGTCAAGTTTTTGGACAATATTGACTTGTCAAGTTAAACGAATTCTTGAATATCTTGTCAATAACTTGATAAATTACTTCATTGTTTTTACATGGGTGTAAGAAAGACAGAAGCTCGAAGCAATTTCTTTAACCAAGAACTTGACTAATAACTCGTCGTATATGTAAACAGTTTCTGAAATTCTTGAGGAAGAATTCGTTTGTTTGGGCAAGAATTTGACCAAGTATTATACAAGTAGTACACGTACTACGAGTTAATCGTCAAGTTCTTGGGTCAAGAAATGTCTTCGAGTTTCCGTCCTTCTCGCACCTATGTGAAAACAATGAAGTAATTTATCAAGTTATTGACAAGTTATTCAAGACAAGTCAGTATTGTCCATGAACTTGACAAGTTGTCCAGTTTGTTACACTTTGCCTGTAAGTGTGTTTATATTATCAAGTTGTATTTGGTATTAGCTAAGTTGAACAAACAAAACAGTCGTCTGATCCCACTTTTACCAAGTACCACCTAGGCATCACTTTGGTTGAATCCAAATCATTTATGTCCCATTCAAACTACAGATTAACTCAAAAGTCAGTTTATCGATCTGCATTTTAAAAATAATAAACAATCCAATAATATGTGAAGAATCATTCATTGTTATAAAATTAAGACCGAAAAACACTAGCGATAATTTTTAAACTGCTGATCCTCGATATAGGTTTGATATATGTCTTCACTGGAGCTGCAAATGCGTCGTCGAATTAGTTCCTTATTATAATGTTAATCTTTTTTAAAGCATTCCCAATTAACTGTTTCAAATGGTTATAATAATACCCCACAAACAAAAGTTACAGGGGGCACGGGGTCAAGTTCTTTGAGGGCCAATTCATTCAATAGAAGTTGCATTGAGTAATTCATGCAAAACACTAGCATAATATGCTGATGCTCCATCCTACTGCTAATTATCTTATTGTTAGTGCCGTCAAACATTGGAATTGTTTGTAGGTCTTTTAATGACAAATTTATAAACAATTGATTCTGATTGATTCATCTGGTTTATATGTGAATCATCCTTGCAATTAGCTGAGGCTAGATTTTACTGACCGGTAATAAAAAAATGTTATTTCCGTTTGCAAACACTTTTGAAAACACAATTTTGAGATGTTTTCTACAAACAGCTTTGTAAAAATTGATAGAAATGTTTCTGCAGAGTGGACACTATCTTCTATCTTCTGTGAATTACAGTTTTACATATTAGCCTAAGGTGTTTCAAACATTTCTAAAACCAGGATGACTGTTTTAACGGTTCCTCGAATATCGTTCTAATGAAATTCTACTGTACTTTTATGTTTACTATGAAACGGTTTTAAAAGCTTGCAAATGTTTGAATTGGAAAATTACAATCACATTTCGTTTTAATTATCTGTAGGATTAAACATACATATATTAGAAAGAAAGTTGATTTCGCTTACTTAATTGTGAATGATCTTCTATAGACAAGTGAAAACCATTTATTTTTCATGTTTTATTTTCAATAATAATTTTAAATTTTTCATGCCTTTCTAAAGCTGTTTTTTTATTGTTTATCTATTTTATTTGTTAGGAATATTTACGTATACCTACATTATAGTAGTGTTTATAAACAAGGTAGTTTGTTTTTTTAATTATCTTATCAGAATTTATCAACAGTTCTAAAATTAAGAATTAAATCCACTTTTATATTTTATGTTTGACGTCTAAAATTAGATTTTTCAAATATTTAACGCACTGATGGTTCAGTTCAGTTCAAATAAAGTCTAATTTGGTATAATTTTAAATGTGTATTCTTGTAGAAATTTATGATGTAATTTAATATTTTTTCTTATTAGAACTTTCAAATTATTAACTTTTACTTATTGTTAGCGTGATAGAATTTTTCTTTTTTCTTTGTCCTTACAATATGGTTCTTTATATATTATAGAAATAATAACGCAATAAGTTATGCAAAACTACACACAGTGTTATGTAGGCTTCAATTTTTGTTTATTAATTAATTAAAGATTGATAGTGGAATTATTTTAATAGGATTAGTGTGAATAATTAATTTATGATTTGAATTTTGTTTTTTTTTTGATATAGAAATCTATTATTTTTATATTCATTGATTTTTACAATGAATTTCTTTACACAATTATTCACACATTTGGTCACTGGTTAAAATAGAACATTTTAGTGGGGTGTTACATAATAATTTGATCATTTTTATTAAAAAAAAATCCGGTTATTTTTATCTTACAAGCAGCACTTAAGAGAATATTATTCATTCTATTTTGTCTAATAACAAAATATAAAATCTTCTTATAAATTACAAGCATTCTAAATGGTAGTTAGTAATTTGAATTCTTTGTTGTGAAATTATTCGCTAAAATTAACACTTCCCTTACTTAATAAAATGTACCTATATCGTAATTATTATTAAGGTTGTTCCACAATACACAGTATTGTCCGAACGTATATGTAAATCGCAAAGCACTTCGAGATAAGCGTTAATGAATACGTTAGTCTATCCCATATTAACTTTAAGATATTGTTTTTGGTTTTAGTTTTTTCAGTAGTTCAACATTCTTAACAACCATGATCGACGACTGTATATTTCAACATATGAGGTCTTAAACAGGGACGATCCTACCTACTGTGCGAATAGTGTGTCGCACAGGGGCTGCTAATGGCCTGTAGTGATTTTTAAAAACAGATCTATCGATTTAGCTCTTTAGTTAAAGGGGACGGAGACTTCTCTTTTATAGGCGGCCGTATATCTAGTATCGCCATTAATCTTCAAGCTACAGACATGTTGTCGAGCATGTTCTACAGTTACAGTGACTGTTAGGGCGTTTTCACATTTACCGACACGACACCGATGTCGGTGGACACGTAATCGCATGTAAATAAATGCGAATGTTTTCACACTCGCCGATATATCGGTACCATGTCGGCGGGTGGCATTCTCGGCCGACTTGAAGTGTTGTTGTTTGTTTTTTTGTAAGTGCATGTGTCGTGTCGGTTGCAATGTGCAAATGTATCGCTGATATCGTGTCGGTATCGGTACAGTCCTGATGTCGTCGCTGTCGGGGTCGTGCCGGTGCCATGTCCGTAAATGTGAAAACGCCCAAACACTCCACTAAATCTTAAAATAGGTATAATTGCTACCTCATGAGAAATGTGTTCTGATTGAATACATACACGTGTTTGTTTTTCAATTGGTTTTTCTTCTCTCCGAAGGCTTGTAAGATTTATAGTAGGGACAGTGTTGTCAATACAATACAAGTTTAAGGGGCTTCGTTCCGTAGACGACCTTGAGTTTTCAAAATTTTGGTCTAGCTGTCAAGATCG
>JAZBGY010000275.1:38304-78384 GCA_037414755.1 Lydus trimaculatus | reverse complement strand
TGTAAAAGGGGCAAAATTTCACTCCAAGAGACGTTAAAATTTATCTGCTCCCGACTGTACCTATACAGATGTAACCGTATCAATAGGGTAGTTTGAAACAGTTTTTCTTTTTTTGAAATTATTTCCGCAATTTCTATAGAATAGGAGATTTCTTTCTGTTAAACCCTTTGATTTGATTATTATTATTTTCAATAAGTAGGTATACATAGGTAGAGTGGCTTTTTTCTTTAGAAAATGTTTAATTTCTCCTCTGTTTACCGTAAAATAACCAACGTAGACATGTTCCGTTCCAACTGAATTACAATAAAAGCTATCTGAAACTGTACCTGACAAAAAAATAAAATAAATCAATAAATAATTAATTATCAGATAGGTACATGATTTCATGTTCAATTTCAGACAGAGACTTGATATAAATAAAGTGCATCTATGAATATTCAAACATTTTCACAGTGTATAAACATATACAAGGTTTCATTCCAGGGAGGCGAACTGTGAAAGAAATTCAACGAGAATTGGAATTATATGTGAAGGTATACATATAAGAGGCTCACTCGTAAGTAAAGTGCTTAACATTATACATTATTAACATAAAACGCCAACATTGTGGATGCTTGTTTTTTTTTCACCTGCTGCTGTCTTTTCTATAATTACTTCTTCATCTACTTTTAGTTTTTTTCTCGTCTTAATAATAACATTATTATTATTATTATTATTACAACAATGGAACGTTACACATTTTAGCTATTTTATGTTAATCATTGGTGGTATCATTTTTCATTTACAACAGCCTATAATTTAATTATATTTACATGAGAATATGTCTGTCGCGTTCTAAACAAAATATAAAGAACAATTTTCATACTCGTACATACATATAGATATTAGACTTTTCCCATAAAATATTAATTTTCATTCATTAAAAAAAAAGAGAAAGAAAAAGGAAAAGATAATAAACAAATCAAATTAGTGAATTTCTCATAGTTTCTTAGATCTCGTTTTTATTAGCAATAAATTTCGTCTTTTATCCATTAATTTATGTGTTGATTCAAATTCAGTTATTGAAAATTATAGGTATGGTCCGGAAATAACCTACGCAAAATACAATATAAACATAGAGCAATAACAAACATACATATAAACATGTAGTAGCAAATAACAAGACCTTTATTTCGTTCTGGGTGCGACGAATGACTCCCATTCATCACGTTCTATGTCAAGCCATCAACACAGATCTAGGATATACACAAGTCCATCCCACATTACAAATAAACAACATTTTTTCGCCCTAGTTAAAAATACGAAAAGTTGAACTTGAAGATCTGGTCGACGTATGTCGTTAACTGATGTTACAAAGATAATGGCAGTTTTCTGATGAAATGGATAAATCGACAAGCTACTGGTATGATTGATGGATTATTAACGACAAGAAAAAGATGGACATAATTATAAAGAGAGACATACCTATAACGAAAAAGAATTTATAAAAATAATAAAATACAAATGTTACTGGAAAAGATGATAAAGCAGTTAATCACTGTTGGGTTCAACATTATGGGAAAATATATGTGTGTGTGTTGTGTGTGTGTGTGTGTGTAACCCATTTGCATTCATCTTTAGCTTCATATTGGTTGGTTATGATCAGATAGAGGAGTTACGTTGGTAGACAGACAGCAAGTGAGCACTGCACCTACAATTTGTACCATATCAGTTTACTAGATATCTCTTTATCTTTATTGCCTATTCGGACACCCTACATGGTATCACGTGGGTGAAAACGGGACGCACTGCTATGGAAGATTTCTGTATATCTCGAACAAGATATAATAATGATAACGATGATGACGATGATGATAATAACATTGTTATGTAGTGCGTCATCAAGTTGCTCCAACACCCAACAAAATTTCCTGCATCTATGTAGGTATTATACAGAGATTTTGTCTTTCTTTACAGTAGGTATACGTATGTATGTGATTGTATAATAAAAGAAAAACTTGTTGTTGAATAAAACAACTAACCGAAAAAAAAGAAGAATTATATTTTACTTTAAAAAATAAATAAATAAAAAAGAAAATGAAAAGAATAGATGTGATCGGCATTATAGAGAGGATAACGTTGGCCATTGTCGACAGGTCCAGTCGTAAATAACAATACAGAACAAAAGCTGGTGGTGGCCAAAAGACAAAAAACCAGTCGCTTGTTACAATCGAACCAATCGAAACAGGGTGGATGGTGGAGACGGTTAAGAAGCAAAAGAATAACAAACAGAAACCAGCAACAGTAACAAAAATTCAGGACCAGAAGAATTGTTGCGACCATGTTCTCATGCAGGAATGTCGTCCTGAAATAGAAATGGTGATTTCCTTATTGGACAACATCGATAACCAATTATACATTTATATAGTAGGTACAGTATAGTAGGTATAGGTAGGTAGAAAAAGAGAGATGTAGAATTGGTTTGGGGAAAAAAAAACACCATTCGGTCAAATTGGAAGCAAATTGACAAAGCTATAAGTTTACTCAATTACTAGCACCTATGTCTTGATGACTGAAGCAAGAAAAAACTCAACAAAGAAAGAAAAAATGTAGATCGCACTAAATTTGGTAAAGCTTCAGGCTTTTTCATTGAAAATTTCTTAATTCGGCCTCGTTTTATAGCATGGAAGGCATACAAAAAAAAAAAAAATGGTGATAACTGTTGGTCAGTTTTATTTTACAAATAGTTTGATAAATCTTTAGATAACGTCAGTTTGCATCCGAAATAACTGTTAAACTAATGCAATTACATTCACATTGTACAAGAACGAACAATTTGCACCGACTTTTATATACAACTGACAACTTGGTAATTAGTGAATCACAAATTAAACATGTTAGTTTCTATTATATTAGTAATAAATAGAATTGTTTGGGATGAAGTAATTGGCACTGTGAATCAATTAACAAAGGATTTTTCTTATTTAATAAAACGATTAGGTACAGCTAGTGGACTCTCTATAGTTTTCAATGCTTTATCATTTTTATTTAAATCCATTTTGTCAGGAATAAGGTGCAGGTGTTCTCCTATCAAAACTTATCTATTTAATGGAAGCCTTGAAATATCATTCGTTTCTTCTCTTAACTAGACTTGTTTATTAATTAGTATGCTTTTTTTTTATCTTTCTACTTGTATTTCATATACCTATTTGTAATTATTGTCGTAGGTGTAGATAGGTGTTTCTTAGACGCATTCGACAGTTGTTCAAATTAAAATGTTATCGATTAGTAGTTGACAGGTTAAGTAAGAGAAAAGTTACTGTTCAAGTTTAAGGATTGATTATTTTTTTGTTGTCTTATCAACATATCCAAAGGCAACTAGCGATAGAAAAACTAATTTGAATACAAACCAAAACTGATGAGATTCATACCAGTTTTCAGATTTCAGCCATTTTGCTCTATTGTTTATATATAAAAAACATACCTATACATAGAGGAAGGAAGGAGGAAAAAAATAAGAGACGATAATAAAAGAATCAATTGGCATTTCGTTATGGCCGTGTTATATACTACATTCAGCTGTCCTGTGGACTGTCTCCAGAAGAATAAAGGTTGTTTTCTCTTAACACTGTTGGTTTTATGGTCGGTCCCTCTCGACCAATTCCCTCAAACCAACCAGTGAGACAATACCCCATTGTATGCTATGAGCCTCAATCTGCATAATCAACGGCCGCGCTTTCCATGTACCGTTGCTGTTCCACAATATTTATTACACGGACCTATCCAGCCATCCAAGAATTGCCTTCTTCTCTCTAACAACAACAACAGCAACAACAACAAGAACGATCGTAATAGACCAGCTTGCTACCGACAGCTTCTGTATGCATTATAGAAGAATGATGATCAGAATTCCATACTCAGATCATAATAACAGAGCTTGCTTGCGGAAGATTTTTAATTTAATAAAACATTTAAACTATTGTAAATGTAGGTAATAGTGATTGTCACATTCCGAAATGACTGCTTGAACATTAAACAAACGTGTAGTGTTATAAAACATGAAAAGACCAACATATTTCCTTTATACAAACACTTGAAAAAAAAAACTTTATACAACTTTAGCAAAATTCCAGAAATGTCGTAAAATGGTTATAAAATTGCTTGTACGCGGTGTAAAAGTCACAGTATATTTTTACATTTATACCCTCATCCATTACGATTTTATTATAATGTTAACATAATTCGAGATGTGACAAGTTCAAAAGAACAATTTCCAACAAAAATAAATGTTTATTATGATTATTACTATTAGTAATAACAAAGTGAAGGGAAAACATCTAATTTATTTTGTGAAAGTTCACCAAAGACTTATGTAGGGGTCATGTCGTCCAGACTCCCGTTAGGGGTCTCTCGTAAATTATTTTAGACATGTTACATGATAAGATTGTATGGTCCATTCAAACAATTTTCTGTATTTTAGTAACGTGTCGTCACGTCCATGGACTTCTGGTTATGTATTTTATATACATACATATAAGGCCCTCCTATGGTTCTGTCAGAATACAAATTCCACTTTTATATCCCATTTTGTAAACAAATATAATGTACATTTCTAATTACTACCGTTTCTTTTTCTCGTACGTTTTTTTTATTTTGTTTCTCTTAATCTTCTTGTTGTCTTGCTATACAACAGAAACCAATGTCACCCAATTATATGATGCTACCATATCTCCAGTGTCAAGTTACATTTCGTAATTATTACATTCGTTTTATGGGCATTGTTGTTGGGTTTTCAGTAGAAAATGGTAATTATACATGACCATCATCATCATCATCATCAACATCATTTCATAAGGACAGTTTCATTTTTATTTTAATGTTAGCGTACAGAAAGCGTGTTTAGTAAATTAATGAACGGCTATTTTGAGTAGATGTTATCAGTTAACAGAGACAACAAAATTTCTCACGAATAAATTCATTCATTTAATTCGATGTAGGTATAATATAAAATACAAACACCACCATCACAATAATATCAAAATTAATATAATCATCGTTTATGTGCAAAATATTATAATTAAACAAATAATTGAAAAAGAATCTGTTATCGGTTGAAATGAAAGAAAAATGCAGTTCAAAAGTTCAATCATTATCAAAGGTCTGCTATTAAATTAGAGTGATTTTTCTCTAAATAAAAATCAGAAAAGAAAAATCCTGTTTTATGTGTTGGTAATGAGATAACCGTTAAAGATGAAGTTCTTATTGCAAATGAACATATAATTTATAAAAAATAGAATTTTGTAATTATAAATTTTCCACTTATCATATTTTGTTCGCTGACATGGGAAAGCCACACGTTCTACAACGATCCAAATTCTACTTTTTTATTCTATTAGGTACATACCATCAGATGTAAATATAAAAGTATAAAAAGTATAAACATCGTAAGTCTCAAAAAAGTTCAAAATAAAATAAATAAAATTTCGCATATGATTGATTTATGAGATGACAGAATGAGATTGAGATCATTTTTAATTAAATTATTGTTTGTCTTTTATCGCCTATTCATTTTCAATGTTCAATCCAACGACATATGCGTGCACCAAAACTATAACAACCTGAGAAAACGAATATGGAAAGAGAGAATAATTCAGAATTTTTCCCAGGCGACTTCTCACGTGAAATTGACATCATTATTATTTATTCATAGCTTCCGTCGGGTGGAGTTTTGAAATTTATATCAACACATTAAGAAAAAAAAAACAACAAAAATACGAGATAGATAAAGTGTGATTAAGGTTTTCATCTTAAATCGGTGGTTGCCTGCTTTTTTTTTTGTTATTGTATCAATAATTTCATTCCGTGATGAGAAAATCTTAAAATTTATCTTTTATAGAACTGGAGGCACTCCTTACAGCATCCTTACATTGTTACCGCCTCCTTAACGATGACTCAATTAATAAGTGTTATGTTTTTTCGACATGATGTTAACGACGATTTAATGAAACACTTGTAATTAGATTTTATGTTGGATTGTCGTTATACTTAAAAAGCGATTTATGTTAAAACGCCCCTTGACAAAGTTTTTGTCGCCATTATCTTTTTTATTTTTTGTTTTATTCAGTTTTGAATCCTACCATTGGACATGTGACGCTAGAAATACTCACATAGGTACATAGTACAAGCTTGATAGCTTTTTAATGGTTGTAATTGAATTTGAAATCAACTATATAGGTGTGTATACCTAGTAATTTTCGTTATTGTTGATTGTTTGTTTGTTAATTAAGTTATCATAACAAGAGCTTGTTATTGTTGTTGTTGTTGTTGTTACTATTAGTTTTTTTCAATACATGTACCTATCTCATTATTGCAAACTTAGTTAAGTGCCATGTCGATGACTACAGCTTTAATGTTTTCATTATAACACCGGAACGTATCATTTTCGTGTATCGAATTAAATTTTTTTTCCACTTTAGTTTTCTATACAATAAAGACAACAGTTGCTGGATTAGTAAACAAATTGGCTTTTTATTTTCACATTTTTTTTTTTAATGATATAACAAACATAATGATGATTGGAAGGAAGTGAGACTATATGGATAATTTTAATGGCCAGTTTCTCTAGATATCTAACGAATAATTTCATTTCATTTTAGTTGAATACCAAATAATAATGACCAAAAAAAAAAACAACAACACGCGGCTAATAATGTGTGAATAGGCGAGTAAATTAGTTTTCGTTGACAGCAGATTAATTACACAAACAAACAATAAGAAGCAAATTTCTTTTTAATGACAGATTATAGAATAACCACTAAAAAGCTATGGAGAAGTGTAGAAGTAAAAAACACAGATTAAATTAGTGTTTTATAAAAAGTAGCTTGAAGGAAATGGAATATTTGTAAAATTGGCAATTATTATCCGTGAAGTATGTGAGGTTGGCAGCTCTAATTGTGAACGGAATTTCACAGCAGCAGATGTGACTTTGATGGAATTTTTGCTTAACATAGGTTTAATGGAAACTTGGCAAAGACAAAGTATTATTTTACAGGTAACTGATTTTTTCAAATTTAACAGTTTACTTGTTGGCCAGTTAAGCAAAACTTATTTTCTTCATAGATAGATTAATATGAATAGATTTTTATTTTTCAAATGAAAGGAACAAACTTTAACCAAAATTTTCTGAAGGCAATGAATGATTTCTTCCATAACAACTTTTTTGTGCTGAGTTCATAAACACATTGGCAAAAATTCATTTCCCAGAAACGAAAATTTTTTATAACCGTTTCAGCCGTATACTTCTACTACTACGGTCTAGAGTTATTATTTATTAGAATATTAGACCTACATAGGACTTGTCAAGAGTTATCATTGTTGTTCAACGATCAGAATACAAATTCTTCAGAAATCCGATATTCCAACACATCTTACATGCATACAAATTAAAAAAAAATAGAGAGACAGAGATATAAATATATAAAAGTGGAAAGAAAAGACGTAGATAACGAGTAGTAAAAATTAAAATTCTCATATATAAAAGTTGAAGTTAACATTTTTTAAGTATTTATTGAGTCATAATAAGTTGTCAAGATCATAAACAATATTGAATAATCTGGGAGCTTCTCCTAGTGACGGGTCAAACAACTTTTGTTATTCGTCCTCTCGGACAGTATCCCGCAGTTATCACCTTAGTGCCTACCACACATTATAAAAAAATATGTTTATCTACAAAATACATCAAAGGAATATCTCTTAAAGAAAATACTCACACATATAAAATATCTATACTTATTAAAAATAAGTACAAGTACCTACTTAAAGTAACGCCTGCTCTCCTTAACTATATACACCTGTTTGTTTTCATCGTTTCTTAACTTAAAGTTTGCCAAAACGAAGAAAAAATTACGACAAGATTAAGATCGACGTGAAGATTAACGGATGGTGTTAAATAATAAACAGATCTGGATGCGGCAAATGTTTATAAGAGAACTTCTTGACATACTCACATGTCACATTTTTTCTTTCTTGTGAATAACATAAGAAATTTTGTTGTTGTTTTTTTCATTTTTCAACAATATTTATTATGAACAAGTTGTTACAACTGTATCTTTACATAAAAATTACTGGAAAAAAAATTTCACTCTCAACATTATAATTTATCCATCATCTCTATTTGCAATGATAATCATAATTACTATCCGAAAGGAGGGAATATTTAATCTTGATGTTTAATGTCTTAATCATACATGCAATATAAGAATACCTGCGTTTATATTATTATATACTGTACATACGTTCGATTCTTATAAGTACAATATATTCTTTTGACTTTTCTTTTCTTAGCTTCGGTATCGTCATTTTCATTCGTTGATTTATTTATTTATTTATTATTATTATTATTATTGTTTGTAGTTGAACGTATGCTACATGACATCTACAAGTTTTCGGTCGCAGATGGTTGAAATTTTAGAAAAAAATTCGTGTAGAAAAACTGGTTCACGTTCTCTGTAGAAAATAATTTAGTAACAATCCTCAAAATAAGTAAAAAAAAGGAATCAAGCAAAACAAGCAAAAGAAACGATAACTATAATAAATCTATGTTATTCCTTCATTTTTGATCTTTGATCATGTTAAATATTTTTATACCAATCATCTTTTCATCGTATTTATTCTTTATAATAAGGTAATTTACGACATTCTCATATACATACATCGTGTAATTTTAAAAGATATGTTGTTAATAAACGAATATTACACGTATTCTGGTCATGTAAGTTGGTTGGTAATAAAAGTTTCGTGTTTGTTTGGACCTCCTGCAGGTCCTCATATTCAAGTATTTTCCTTCAGCCAACTTCTCAACTTACAATCTTTCTCTGTCTGTTTATATCTTTTGTTGGATATGTATGTATGTAGATATGTATATATAAAAGAAATTTATCAACAATCTTATCTGCACATTTTCCCATAATAATAATTATTATTAATAAAATATTTACAAAAAATGTCCGATCGTCTAGATAGTTGTTTTTTATTATTATTATTATTATTTTTATTATTGTTACGATCATAGGTATATGAAATAAGCGTGTTCAACAGACAGGTGAGACCGTACACAAACAACTTGACTGATGGACAACACGCGAGTTTCAGGTCGCCAGCCAGAGGCATACTAGCATAGTAATTTTATGTAATTGTTAGTAAAGAGCAATACACGAAAAAATATGTTTTTCTTTCTTCCTCATATAAAACTGTTAATTTTTTTAATATTTTTTAAACTTATTTTCGATGATATTCCAATTAAATTTTTAAAAAATATATAGAACAGAAATAGAGAGAAGAAGAGGGTGTTTTATAGACTCATATTGTACAGAATGAATTCATAAGCGGAAATAATACAGTGTCAGTTAGTTCCGGTTCGTGCAGTTATTCCGTCACTGATACTGTTGCTTCATTTGTTACGGTTATTTAACTGGCCCCAAAGTGTCAAGTTTTGTTTGTTTTTACATTTATTTGATGAAATATGAAATAAAATAATTAATTAATGAATCATATTATAGATAAAATTAAAGACTGATTGATTAGGTATCTTTTAGTAGTATTAAATAAGCATAGTATATGAATAAACAAATTATGTTAACGAAAGTTATGATGAACAGAAAAATTCACATTTTCTTAACAAGTTATACAAATGTATATGCAAAACAGTCACAACTAGTTTTCCACTTGATGTAGGTATAAGTTATGCAGAATAAAGCTATTTAAAACGAAAATTAGATTATCAACTATAAGTGTATTAAGAAAGTAACATTTATAGGTATATTACACTTTATAATAATAATAATAATAATAAAATATTTGCAATTTAAAATGACTTACCTACGTATATAGGTAGATTTAACAATTTATAATCATTACGTAAGTCTATATACCTATTATAATATAATTTAAGTTGTCTCAGGTCAGAAGAGGAATATAGTAGGTAATGAATGATTTAATTTAAATATTTAAATTGAATTGAAACAATTGTGTTGTTACACTAATTTCGTTGGTTTGAAACAAAGAAACAATTGCTTTCTTTTTGATAAAGATAATACCTGTAAGATTATATGAAATCTTGAAAGAGAATCTTGACAGTATTAAAATCAATTATAAAGCTGACACATTAGCACGTATTAAAAATAATAATAAAATTGTTAAGTTTATAACTCAATTCAATGCAAGTTGATATTACAAGATTCATAATTGCATGTACGTCTCTAAGAAATAAATAATAACGAAACTACATACTTCTAATATCCATGTAGGTAATAATGTGGAAAAGTTGAAAAAATTACAAATCCATAGGTAATTGATTTCACAAATGGCACTTACAGAGAAAATAAACAGAAAGGAAAGAACATAGTTTTAAGATGGATAAATGAGAAGTTTGTATTAATTTCATTGAAATTAGAATGAAAATAAACGATTGTAAATGAAAACCAAACATTTATTGTTAAAAAGAAATCAATTCTATATCCAAAGTCAATTTTGGAATGTGGCTATCTAGTTAAACAGTTGATTTGATTTATTTGTATTCAATAAGGCAGATGGTGCATGGAGAATGGATTGCGTGAATAAAATTAATATTTTATTTATCAATTCACCTTTCGGAAATAACTGTGGACAGCTTTGGATCGATCTCATTTCAAAAAAATATTAATAAGTTGAGAAATAATTTGACTTTTACGCTGATTAATTTCAACAACATACAAAATATACTAATCGGAAATGATTTCAATCTACCGTTATAGAGGTACTCTAGGTACTCTTTGAACAATCCAACATCACTCTTCAAAAACATCAAATGGAAACTTGTTAATATAATAAACAAGAAAATCAGAGCGCGACAACCCTTCAAAATTTTTCACAATAGATAATTAAAAACTACCTGAAACTTGTAATAATTAACAGTTTCTACTTTGAATAAAATTCACCTTTTAATACTGCCTGATGTAGGTATTTGTTTCTTTATGGATATCACGTTTAATAGTAAATATGTGAATGGATGTTGAGATGTTTCAAGTTTTATGAATGAAAATGAATGTATTATAACGTAATTATTACTTACGGATGGTCTGCTATACACACACATACATGTATGTATATGTATACATCATACATTTTTAATGTTAGTTAATTGCACACCCGTTAATTTTTCTTCTCAATATACTATATGTGTAGTGATGTAGGTATTTTAATTTTGTTTTCTACTGTTGTACTATTATGATCCTTATAATTGTAGTATATACCTATTTCTCTCTCTCTCTTTCTTTTTCTGTATAAATTTCATCTCTTCTTGTTATACCTACATACGGTAACATTTAGTAACAGTACTGCAATCTAGGCATGATGATTTTACTGGTCAGCCATGCGTTTCTTCATGTGTGGCCGTGATTCGCAAGAGACAAAGCCACAAACGACAACACAAACTCCCTCGCCTGATTGGTTTCTACAATCGCTTGTTTCAGAGAAGTGATCAAGAAACTATTTCCAACTGGCTATATATTTAATTGTAATTATAGATAGATATGTTAGTGGTACTTATAGGTATATAGTTTGTTATATTATAGTGCCACTATTTAGTTTTGTAATATTTCAGAAAAAAATGTAAATTGTTAAGATTTTTTTATATCCATTAGGTAAACGGAGTAATTCTCGAACGAACAAATTGTCATACAAGTAGATAATTTTCCAATTTGTATATAGGTAAATCATTGAATGTATAATCAGAATGTTGGTGTTTTAATTAATTGTAAGTGCAACATGTGTATGAAATATTTTCGTTGCTTTTTAGCAACAAATCGGAAGGATGAAGAACAGTAGGTAACAACAAATAGCGTCCTTTTCTCCTTTTATTTAGAAACAGAAAAATTATCAATGATAGTAACTGCCTCAGTAGATTGTAATTAATAAAGTAAACATTATGTACAGTTATTTAACCATTGTTTTAACCTTTCTGGATGGTATAGATATCGGTCGTTAACGATTTTTCTGCTGCTGTATTGATAATTTTCTAATTAAGGTTTCCGTATTGTATGTTCCTATATAAAAAAAAAATAATCCTCTAAACATTGTCATTATGTGGTCGAAACATTTTTAGATGCCAATATCGGGAATTTTTCGACAAGAATTCGTTGAAAATAAATAACATCGCGATTATCGTGTGAACCATTATAATCTGAGGTCATGTTGACCTATAAACTGTTCAAAAGTTGATATCCATGCTTTTTTTAAATAATAATAATAATAATAATAATAATAAGGTTTGCAATACTGTAATTAGAAATTTCTTTCACTTCTCTATAATATAATTATAAAATCGATTTTTTTTTGTCGCCTGTGAATATTCACAAAGACGTTTACTAAAAATGACTACTGTTAGGTGATAAATAGAATCACAGTAAACGACAGCTGGCAATCGTTCTAGCCTTAATTACCTTCAAAGCTGAATTATAGGTTAACCAGTTGATGAGTTGTTTGAAAAGATGCAATTTCATATTTTTGTTATTATTATTATTATTATCATCAGTTTTTTTCTTTTTTTTGGGTCCGTTTGTGAACGTCTCTATAGGTCGTCAGCATCGGGACGCCTGCTGTTCTTCTCTCTCATCGATCTGTCAATACCTCACACAGACATCGTGTATCTTGAATCTATTGTGTGCTGACATGAAAATTCGAACGGCGGCAATTTATCCGGCGATAAGTCTACTCTCTGCCGGAGGTAAATGGGTAAGTCGTGACCATTAGTCCCATCAAGTATTGAAGAGAGTTGGTAATATACACATATATACATGAACTTTCGTAGGTTTTGTTTTTATTATTATTATTATTTGTATGAAATTGCAATAAGAACGCCCCTCTTTATATATAGAATATAACTGTAGGCTATTTTGATTGATCCATATTATGTAATTTTGATTATAATCGAGACTTCCATTCATGGATAACTAAAGACAATTTGGCGTGACACTCACATACATCGTACCCGATAATAACAATGGATTTTGTTATAATTAATGTCATGATTTTGCAAGCGAAATTTTTCGTTCTCCTTTTTTGTAGCCGTAAAGAAATGTGTGTTGAAAAGATTGATTAATTACCTGCATCTTTAACAAATAACACAAAGGTAGAAGAAAAATAAAATAAAATTCAATCTAGAAAATATTTACATACCTATGCATACCAATAGAATATTTTCATGTCAAACAATCCGATGTTAATGATTTAATTTTCTAATTCAGTTAATTGTGGAATCTTGACAGTATTATTAAGTGTTGCAATACAGTGAAATAGAGGATGTATTTAGAATAATTTTTCTTTAAAATAAAAAGCACGAAAAGCTGATAAAATAGAACATCGAACAAATATAAAGTGGTTATATAGATCATGTTAATATTCTTATCTGCAGGTGCAACATTCGACTTATGGATAAAGAAGGCAATGTGGCAAAAACGACATATAATAACTTGCATATAAATTATACTCCTATATATTTCACATCGCTGTGATAGTTGTGGTCATTTAAGGAAAAAAATCCACATAAATATAATATCAATACGTATACCGACGTATGTTATAATTATAAAGATAATTATTGTTGTCGTTTGATTAATCGGACTTTAAGGAAACTTTAAAGAGACAAAAACATCTGTCAAAAGTAATATTTTATTGATATCATTGGGGAGAGAGAGAGAGAGAGAGAGTGCTAGAAAGACAAAAATTAATAATTTTTGCTATCTTTAGATTGAGCAATTCAAGTAATTTCTGTTCTAATTCTGGAAAAAATATTCCACTAAAGTTACTACTCGAACATTTGGTATGTAGTTAGTTCCTACAATATTACGCAGTTCAGTAAGTACCTATAGCATACAGAGTATTTTAATTTTGGGCTTTGTACACCATTCGGTTGGTTGATTCATAATAATATCGTCACTATCATGTAGGCAAAGTCATCACCTATCATCAATATCAAATGACAACCTGTTGTTGTAGGTATAGCTCTGAACCAATAAAAAAGAAAGAAAGAGCTTTACTGTTGTTAACTCTAAAGATATGATTTACATGAAACATTTTCCAATAACTTTTCAACTATATGTAGGTACTTATCTATGTATATCTATGAAATTATTTAAACATACCTATTATATCAATCTTATCAATCTTCTTTATATTAACAAATGTAGCTATATCATACATTTGTAATGTAATTAAATTTTGATTTGTACTTATATTGTTGTTTATCTAGCACTGATTCTGACAACAAATCACTGTTTTAAACCGGTTATTCAAATCTCTTCTTATAGGTAATGTTTTATGTTTTTTTTTTTTTTGTTATTATTAAAGTGTCTAAATACAGGTTGAATCTGTAAGAAGATGTAAAAATGGTAGCACAACAATTGCGTAATAAGTTTCGAAGAAATAAAATAACTCAAAAACACTTTAGGCTATACCTACCTACCTACCTACATACATATAAAACCTTATAATTTACTTTTGAAAAGAATATTGATGATAATTTGGAATAATTATTGCATATGAGCTGATAATTTGATTTCATTTCCTTTTTTAAAACAAGAATCAACAGTATTTTGACCCATTTAAATCTTTCATATGTATACGAGTATGTATAAGTATATGTAGGTATTATGAAAAGAGAAGAAACGAAAATGTAAGACAAAATCAAAATCTCTGATCTGATGAAACTGGTCTGGTCCTGTTTATGGTTATCGTCTCTCTTTTCCACTCTTTGAATATTGAATCTACATACATACATGTTGAATATTTAGCATGCCATAGCGGCACTCTGTTAAACGGTAGTAGTGAAAGAGGCTGGCGTACAGACATTAATATACCTCGTTATGTAATTAATCAGAAAGTCATATTAAACAGTAGCGAATGTGTATAGTTGGGATGCTCAGACCGAATGCTATTCAACATATTGTAACTGTCGGCATTCAAAGTGCATCAACAACAACATTAACGTATATACCTGAAGAACCAAACGTTTTCTTCACATTATCAACTTACATAGTAATTCGGTGAATTTCTTTATTATTTATATAAATAGGCACTGCTTAAATTATTATTATTTGAACCGCAAGATACCCGCTATGCCAACCGACTTGTTTGCTTTATTAAATATTAAATATTGTCTTAGATAGTTATGGTATGTCGGAATCTTATGTCTTTATTTATACAATACTAGAAAGCCTTGAGGAGGCACGATTTCGATGACGGAAATGAAGAAAACTATAGAAAGACTCTGCAGGCAACTCCTGTAGTGCTATGATTATAAGAATCGATTTCCTAACAGAGATAAATATTGCTTTGTAAATAGAGTTAATCATTACCTGTAATAATCCTTTTTGCAGTAAATATTGCCGTCCCGTGAAAAACATGTGATCTCACCATCGAGTGTATTTCTGCATTGACAGCATTGTAAACATGTAGCATGCCACCTTCGATCAACTGCTTGTAAATAAAATCTATCAGTAATTTTATGACCACATCCAGCACACATTGCCATTGATGATGCTCTTGTTGCTGTTGTAATTGACCCTACATCATTATCATTAGATATTGGTTGTGGTGATGGTGTTCCAGTTTCCGTAGAAGGTTCTATTTTCGGTATATGATGTTCATAGGAGGAATGTGGCCTAGGTAAACACAGATCACTCGTTTGTAGTGTTTGTTGTTGTTGTTGTTGTTGATGTTGATGGTGTGGTGGATGATTATTTGATAATGGTAATCTACAAGTATCTGAACCACATGACTGATGGTTATTGTTGGATGGTGTGCTGCAAGAACTGCCACTGGAGACACTAGGATCGGCGTCACCCATTGACGAGTCGCACGATGGCAGATTCGGCGATAGGTCGCGGGATGGGTCGTACGCCGGGCCAATATATTGTTCGTGCTGCTGCTAATAAATACAAATAAAAGAAATCAGTTATAAATTCATATCGAATTTCCAATAATTCTAAATATTTCAATAATAAGCTATTATCGTAATAATTATAAATTCCAGATGTATTAAAGAATAACTGAAAAGACGGTTAAAACCCATATAAATGAATAAATATGAGTGAAAGGGAGTTGGTGGTTCTTAAAGGTCCAGTTTGCAGTAATTGTATTATACACATGCATAGGTTTATAAGGCGGTTTTAAAGGCGGTCACTATACGGTTGCAACCGTTGATAGCCATCTGCATTATAGATTTAAATGCCTTCAAGTGGTTTCCACTAATATATCCATGTCCACATTATTATATCTACACATAACTCTAATCCGCATAAGTATTGATCATTATCAGCATAGAATAACTACTTAAAACTATGCAAACATTGATGTTGGAAACGTATTTTTGAAAAGACTGAAATTTTTAGGAATTCTAAATGAAAAATAAATTAGAAAAGAGGTTATATGTATGTATGTATGTATGTATGTAGGATAGTAATAATTCATGCAATGTTCATCCGGTAGCCTTTGCACAACATTTAGACTGTTGCATGCTAGACTGGCTAGGGTACCAACGGCGACGAGCAGGTTTCAACATAGCCGCAGGAAGATATAACTCAGGGACGACATAGATGTACTTCCTTTATTTTAATAAAATAATATTATATCTATCTATCATACTTATATGAAATTAATATAAAAGATAGTGAAATGCGTATTTTAGTAGGTAGATAGGTAGGTAGGTATATCTACCTAAATTCTACAACAGTATATGTACCTAGTCGATTTTATTATTTCAAATAATTATGGGTTATGCTGGAATGAAATCGAATGGAAGCCACAGATCATTGCCCAAGTCTTGAACAAAGTGGAGCAGCGGATGTTGACCGGTCACAGGTCTGTCCAGCTTTTGAAAAATGTATCACACTCTTTCGTAAAACGTAAAACACGTTATAAATACTGACTTGTTCGTTGTATAAGGTACATTGACAGGAGTGGATTGGTGTTACAAAAACAAACAAAAAACAAACTTATATGAGATCTGTAAAAGTGAAGAAATAACCTGAACTTTTATGCATTACATTTGTTATTGATTGTTAATTGTAACAGATGCAAAGTTGTTTAAATGAATATTCATAGATGTGGTATGTACGTACAAATGCAAATAGGAAAAACATAATTAAAATTGCTTGTAAAAGTAATTTACATTTTATCAGTAGAATAAATTTCTATAAAATCGAATAAACCAATAATGTATAAGTTGGAGTCGTACCTATGTACATCAATATAGAGATGTTGCTGTCGGCAACTACCTGTCGTTACATCTAATTGCATTTATTAAAACAATTTATTATCTAATTGGTCTTTAGTGATAACAATAATCATTTTTCATAAAACGCTCTTTATTATTATTGAAAATTAATAGTTATTATATAGGTATATTGTACAATTTTCTACAAGTTTCTCTTTCTTTATTTCTCTTATAATATAATATTCTGACAGCTATCACTCTCACGACTTGACCAACGAGCACGATTTGGCCTGAAAGAGATCTATAAGAAAGATCGACCTCTGGCACAAGTTCACCTCTGCTCATTTACTATTACTATACCTACTATAGTTATGAAAGCGGCCTTCAGTGTTTGTTTTTTCTTTTTTTCGAAAAAAAATTCAACAACAAATAATAATTATAGAGTGTAGAAATGACGACATAGCAAATCGAATAAATCGGAAATTGAATGCGAACTATATAATCGGCAATAAATCAAGTAAAGCGGTGTTTGGAAATTGCGAAAAAAAGTTATATGCTTGTTTGTTGATGGTATGTGTTGAAAACGAATAAAAAAACTTTTAGAATTTTATTTTATCGTATAGTGTAAACAGCCAATTGTAATAATTATTATTATTTCAATTAGGTATATTTTTTTAACTCAATACATGTTAATTGTATCCTCCGTCCTTTTTTTTTACATTTGACTGAATCAATAATGGACATTTTATTGATGATAATTTGCATAATCAAAATGAAAAGCTGTTTAACCTTGTCAATCTATTTTTAAGTAGGTATATCACTTTTTTTTTCAATTTTCTTTAGGATAATTCCCAGTCTAGTTTTCTGTAAATACCTAATAAATTATTAGAACTAAAGATCGGAAAGAAAATTGTAAAGAGAATCCTGGTCACGTGTGGTACGCGCAAAGAAATCGATTTATGTCTGTTGAATAGAAATCAAAATGGCAAACGCACTATCTGCAATAAATACCAGACCTAAATGATAATTCTCTTCAACCGATCGATCCTATACCTGATAGAAATATAAGCTAACTATACCACACAACCAAAGTTAAAAAAAAAAGAAAAAATGGTAAAGGGAAAGATAATGGAAGGGAAAAGAAAAAACAACAACAACAACAACAACATTACAAGATCTGGATAGAATTTTAAATTTGTTAAAGAATTAGCTTTCCCACGTATCAATTGTAAGAAAAAAGGGGTGGGAGAAAAACTGAAAACAAGTAAATTTATATGATTACCATTTATAGATATTGATACACGTACCTATAGTTTAAAGAAAAAGAAAAGAAAAGAATAAGTCAAGAGAGATACTGCAGAAGCCGAGATGGCTTCTTAACTCTTCTATTTCTTCTATTCTCCTTCCTGTTTCATAATTCATATAATGGCTGGCGTATCTATTCAATAACTACCTATATGTATAAAGTTGTTGTTTTTTTTTTGCATTTGTTTTTTTTCTTTTGAAATCCCGAAATAAAACAAATTAAAAGATTCTCCTATGATAGAACAACTACGCGTCAAACAATCATCCGGTATGCTTTACGAAAGATAAATTATCTTCTAATTTACATAATTTTGCCTAATTGCATAATTAAACCGTTGTGTTTATATAATTAGAAACGTCATATTCTTCACGCTGAATGATTATAAACGAATTATTTGTTCAACACGAAATTCATATAAGTGTACGAATAATTTCGAAATTTCAAATCAAAATTTATTTGTTTTCTTTTTAGTGAAATGAAAATTCTCAAAGTCCATTCACATTTAGCCATAGCGATTTAGATTTTCTAAAAATATACGTTTGACACACCCTCTGAATTTATTATGTGAAATATTATTGTAGGTATCGTTTTGAAAAATGTGAGTTTAAGATCGTTAATTACTGGGGCCGCCGCAAATGTCTCTTCATAGTAGTCAGAATGCATCCGTAGACAAATGACTGTAGAAATAATTTATGAATCTTCAACTTGGACAGTAGGTAGGTAGGTATGTACCAGAAATAATACGTCAGTCAGTCAGTAGATATTTTTAAATAATTTTTTTAATAATTAATTGTAGATCAAGTACGTAAATACTTCTATAAAAGATTGAACGGAAATGTTTGTATGATTGCCACGTTGCATTTTATTTATTGATGGTGAACTGTGTTGACCGTTAAATAGAGCAATATATTTCTCAAATAATCTCCCATTTCAATTACATTATTACTTATCGAAGCAATAATTTATTCAAACCGTTTTTTCTTCTCTAATATTAAATTGAATATGAATGGGTACCTACAGCAAATGGAGAAACTGTTGAAATCTATCATTTTCAATAATAAAAATCGTCTTTATTGGATGATCTAACTCTATATCAAATCAAATTTATGCATAACGATCAGTCTCTTATTATATCCAGTTGTTGAGGAAGTTATCTTGTACTTTTGTTTTTTCAAAAAAAAAGCAATGTAAGATTTGACAATTTCCTTTTTCCCTCTGAAGGAACACTTGGCAATTATGATAATTCCGATGAACAGATAACAATACATTAGTGAAGAGCGAGAATTTGGTATAAATGTGCATACGATTATGCAAATTTATAATAGTCTGCTACATTCTCTCATCATGCATTATTTGTAAATTCTTATCGAAATTATCACTTCCTCCAATTCATTTTTTTCTTCTTTTTTTTTGTTTTCGTATATCTCTCTTTCTATCTCTCTCTTACATTTTAAGTAATTACTTCCTGATTTTTTTTTTTACAAAAAGAAAAACAATTCATAATAAATTTTATTACTAATTGTTTAGTTTTAAAATAATAAATTTTCATAAATTTCAATCAATGTTGTTCCACGTAGAAAGTCAATGCTTTTTTTCCTCGTTTAATTTTACCACTACTTGCACTAACTAAACAACAACAACAACAACAACAACAACATACGGCAGCCGTTGTTATAAAATTTGCCATTAAATTTCAAGCAATAACATTTAAATGAAATTTATATGACACGCTTATCGAACCCAATTCATTATTATAATTTATTGTTCATTGTGTGTGTGTGTTTTGTTTTCTTGTTTATGTTTGTATTCCATTTTAATCATCATCTTACTCAACAATTACAATAATAATTATTATTCAGTTAAAAATATATATTTTTGTTTCTATTTATAAATATTTTAAGCGAAAAACAAGTACGACCAAGATAGAGACAAAACTACTATAGTTGAAAACCACAAACCAGCCGCATTTATCTAACGTGTTTCAATACGGATGCTTGAGTTTATCAATTCACTCGAACTTGTTTCCTGAACGTTAAAGATATGAAGCTTTTAGTGGGTGTTTTTATAATTTAAAATCCAACCAAGTCAAACACTTTGTTTTCTTCTTACTACTTTACAATATGAATTGTTTGAATTTTCTCTTGTTGACAGCATCTTATATTATTTCAATAACATTCATTTCGTTTATGTCTGTAGAGAACAGCAACCGCGATTACGCCAGAATCACACTCATTCTCTAGCTTTAACTTTAACTGACACTTCTTGGACGTGATAATTACATAAAATCTCTCTCTCTCTCTCTCTCTCTCTCTTGCTCTCTGTCTTTCTGTTCTGTATCAAACATCTAGCTGTACAGCAAAAAAGATACAATTTTTCTATCCTGAATTCATAGGTAACTATAAGTTTTCTGTGCTGTATTATTTTCTAATAATTCAAGTCAAACGGTAGATATCTACACCTCGGCTCCGTCAAAAATGATTTACAATAGGGTAAAGATATTATTTAGCCATAATCCGTAATTTTCTGGTATTTTTCACAATCCGCCTAAACCCACCTAATGTACCTCTATATGTATACATAGTAGGTACCTACCTACCTATAATCAGTATTTGTGGGTTTCACAAGTCTTCAACTATCTTTTGTAAAATAGTCGTATTGAAGACTTTGTATATTTAAAACTAATCTAAATAGTTTTCTCTTTTCAAAAAGATGTATTAAAGCTTCATACATCTTTTCGACAACTTCAAGAGCTACTACTGTCACTATTGTTACACCAAACAATAGACACACGCTACTTGACACATTCCAGGTAAGGATGGGGATTAAACGACGATGACCACCTCGTGCTAGTCAATTGTGACCATCTCCACACTCTATATTTTTCTAAATATTCTTGTCTTATCAGATGCCAACATCTGTTGAGGAAACGTTTGGTGGTCCTAACCAAAAGAATAATAATAGATAGATAGATATAGGTAGATAGATAGATAGATAGAGACATTGTTTTCCTTAATTAAGAAAAGAATTGTTAAGATTCTTGTCGACTACGATCATTTCTAAAATATTGTATCACGGACAAAATCTAGTTGATTGCAAGGATATACGTATAGAAGAAGTGATATTGCCATATTTGTTTTAAATTATACGATAACCTATTGTGGTGTGGTTTCCTTAAAACTTATTATCCTCATCGATAACCTTAGAATGGAGTTATATCTATTTTATCCTGTTTACATCAGTTTTTTTGATGGTAATGCCTCTCTAGGGTAGACTTGGAATGCTTTTATTACACATTTTTGGTTTTTTCGTAATATTTCTTCTACTACAAGATTTGTTATAACTACTTATAGAAACATATGTTTCTCGACAACTTTACACAAGAAATTTCCATACACGTCCAACTAAAACATCTTACATTCCGACCGAAAAAAAAAGAATAAGGCATTATTAGGAAATTTTTTTCCTTACAAGTTTAGTAACAAGGTTAAATATATTTTTGCTGGAGCGAGCAGGTGATGGAGCACGAATTGTGAAATAATTAAGAATACAGCTGCGGCGGTGCATAATTGTATAATTTCTTGGCTTGTAACACGAAAATAGGCAATTTTTGTTAAAGATCTTCCAATTATTTTTAATAACTTTTAATATTTCTTTGAAATATCTATATGTTTTTTCTCTTCATGATTTTGAACTGGGAAATTTGCAAATGAATATTGATAAAAAATAATCTCCTATTTTTATTTAATTACGTCAACAGCTTTTTTTCTATATCCCGACGAAAATCTCTCATGTGAAATGCCGTCATCTTCTCTATCTGCTCAGGAAGACCTGTGCTTTTAATTTTAATCGGTTTATATACCTGTTAATCTACGCCAATATAGGTATATGAGAAGGTCAATAGCACTTTTTTCCGAGTTCATTATAATATCAGGGAAAAAAAAGAAACTAAAACAAGATCAACACACTGAAATGGAATACCGTTAACTTCCTAAAAATAAAGAAAAAACCAATGATAGGATAAACATTAGCTGGACTTACACAGCGGGTTGTAATGGACAATAAAAAAATACACTTCAACAAATCAGTTTTTATATTGGAATGAAGTATTTGTGGTACTTATGTATAGCGGTTCTATAATAATACAGCAGTGCAGCCACCTGTTAAAAAACAATTCTTAATTTACTAATTATATATAAAAAAACATATTACACTATCATTCTTGTCTTTCTGTTATCATTAGGTATATGATTGTTTGAATTTTTAATCTAACGTCTACACCGATGTAGAAAGAGAATGGAGAGAAATTACATACTTATTAGATTATGAACAGATAGTTTGCTATGATAGGACTTGGGTGTAAGAAGAAATTTTTTTATAAAATTCATAAAGACGATGCATTGTCATTAAACTATTACTTGTTGCGTTTCTAATAATAGTTACCATAATTGCATACAGCTCGCATATTCTATCAGATCGGACATAAAGAGTACCGTTGGATTGTTTTGAATTCCAACACATAAAAGAAAAAAAACCATAGACAAAGAAGAAAAAATAAAAGACTAGTAGCACGTTCCAAATACTCTCACTTTTAATTTTTCTAATTCAAAATTAACGAAATTTTCAAACAATTAACGTACGATCTTTGTGAAACAATCAGAATTTACAGAAGGTAAAATTAATTTGCTATGAGACATGCGTTGATTGTTTCAGTATAGTTATCATTTACATAACTACCGCCCAAGTGATAAGTAACTTATTTGGAAGACAAATTGTGGCTATACCTCTACTATTAACAACGTGGATTGGATTTCAATAAGATATCTCTACTTAAATGTTTTTGAATTATTAGAAACGACCTTTTTGCTGATCTATAGACAGAACTATACCCTAACAATCGGTAGGTACTGATAATTGATGATTTAGGTTAGCTATTTAAGTGGTAACCCACAAACCACGAAATTTAAATTTGTGGATTGCTACATTAATAAACATTCAAATAGAAAAAGATTGATTACTCATTGAGTATTATGTGTGCTAATAAAAGTCTTCCTTTGTTTAAATATGTAGTTTGTTATGTTGTAGAGCGGATGCATTTCATAATTCCACCAATTAATCTAAATTTTATTAAACAAAATTGATAACAATTATCAAGTTGCACTGGAAAAAATAACGATCAGTCTTTGCAAACTACACTTGCATAGAATTTTTCATTATTAGTTTTTTTCTATATTGAAGGACATTTGTATAAGAATGAAAAATTTTGGAAATTTTGCCAGCATCTTATCTTAAGTTAGGAAATAAAGTTTATAATATTCTAACCTCAAAGGCTACATTAAATCTATTAATAGTTGAACTAACTATTGCGAATATTTGGATGAAACTATCAAAAAGTATACGAAAACTGACCTTTTACTTTGCATTGATCTTGCTCTAGTTTTGTTGACTTTTTTTTAAGATGACCTGATACGCACGCTATGGTTAGCTTCCTTTAATTTATCAACATTTTTTTTCTAAATTGTTTTGACATTTTTTTTTATATAGCTATATATATATATATATATGTCGGTATAGGACATATACATACATCATGTTTGTATATTAGAGAAAGTCTCTAATCTAAAGCAATTATTATCAAATTATTCTTATAAACAGTCCTCAGTTTCATCATATTTAAGAGAATATCAGACTTAGATTCAGTGATGTGTAAACTTAACGATAAAATTTTATAGTCCGTCTACATTCTGATATAAATACAACATAAAAACTATGAAAGCGTATAAAAATTGAAAGATTAACAGAGATAGAGATTTCACGAACAATTATAGTTAATAATAATAATAATAATAATAATAAAATAAAAATAAAATTTATTTTTATTAACATCAACTCAACTTGCATAGTAACAATTCAAATGTTTATCGTCAACTAATGAGTTAATCACAGCGACAGGGATGTCCATAAGAGTTGAAAAACTTGACCCCGAAATAAAATATCACTGACAGACGGATTGTGTGTTGACCCTTAACAAGTAAAACAAACAACTATGATATTCATATATATATACACAACTAATCGTTAATGTTAATAGTTAAAACAAAACAAAAAAAAACGAGGCAATCATGCAATCAATCAATCATTTTAATATCGAATTGATGAGTTTTTAAATCGAATCTATTGAATTGTATTTTCCGCAGTTTATTATTATTATTATTATTATTTTATTTTAATAAGAAGATAAAAACACCTCCCGGAAATACATCCGAACAATATCAAGGGCATAAGGCCAATGTTTCGTAACAATATTTTTACGAATTGTTATTCTGACATATTTGTGATAAAGTGTGCTTGTGATATGTGTGTATATACCTAAGTAATTTATTTGGCATTTGTATTAATACAATAATAACTTATTAGATAGGTATTTGTTTATATTTATTGGGTAAGTACGTATTTTATTATTTATTTATGTGTTTTCTTTTTGTCATCATTCTTTCGCTATTCTTAAAAATACTAGGTATACATCATCTACGTCTGTATAGTGTGAGTAACAGGTTCTGTGGGAATTTTAGTCGTATGTTTTTTTTCTCTAATCAACTATCTCTTAATAGTGTTAACCTATATTGACCCATAATATTAATGATTTTTGGAAATGTGGAAAAAAAGAATTATTTTAATTTCAGGTATAGAAGAAAATGAGAAACCTTCAATTCCAAATCATGTGAACATAAATTGTGAAACATGTTAATTTGAGGGTTTTATTAACAAAAGACCATTATCATTTTTAATTATCATTGAAATGAAATATTATTTAGAATTAAGTATGTTATGTAAGGTCACTACTACATATTGGTGGAAGAAGAGCTTCAATTTTCAATTTCTTGTTTGAATTAATTGAAAATCAAATCACAGAACATAACGTTCAGTTTTTTAACTACTTATAAATCTCTGATATCTGTAGTGGAGGTCTTGATTTACTGAGTAATTTCCGAACTAAAAGTAACTACTTAATGGTGGTTCTCAAACATGTTTGAGTAGTGTGAATGAATATGGTTCCCTATAGACTCCTAAAACATTATTATAATCGCATCCTACAGTATTTCCGTAGAAATATGCAATATAAGACGATAAAATCAATATTATCAATGCTGTATCTTATTTAGTAGATAACTGTAAATATGTGTTAGTTAGATTTAAGTCGTAGCTATTATCAACAGAAGAATAAGAAAAAAATAAACTTCTAGATTCCTATGTACCTATGTATATACCTATACATAGGTAGATAAATTCAATTTTGCATAGTTGATTTTTTGTTTAAAAAAAAATAAAAAAAACACGGAATTAGCTAAACCAACAGTAAAATTCATATTTTGCTAAAACAGAAGTCAATAATTATCATTATTGATTTAATGATATGTTAGCGTGCATTTAAAAAGAACAGACAGTTTTATTATGCTGCTAAGTAATGTTTATGTTTGTTTAACAATTAACCTAGTCATTGTATAATTAATTACAAAAACTAGTGAATAATTCAGAATCAAATTAAGGGAGAGGAAAAAAAATGTTGTAAAGTTAGTATATAGTTAAGAGTTAGATAGTTAGAAAATTGACATTAAGAAAAAGAAAATCAATTTGTTGTTGTTCTCTTTATAACAATAATAATTCCTATCTAATAAATTATAGTGTGCTTACCCAATGCATCCCGGGCGTGTGAGAAGGTCTTTCTTCAAACACTCCCATCTGCAAAGACGGCAGACAGGGCCCCGGTGAATGTTTATAATTCTCTTTTGTAGCCAAAATTTGAACAAATTGTCTCAGAATTGTTGACCAATTTCGAATTCACTTTATTATTTTTTATTAAGTATTATTACTTTATTTAAAACAACACAACACAAAACTCGATAATAATAATAATTATTATTATTATTGATGATTTTTTATCTAGTCAATGGGTCCATGTCCAGGGCCGGCGGAGGTGCCCAACAATACGGTACCACCGCCAACCATTGTTATTAACACAATTATGTCACTGGTGTCCGTCGATAGATTTCTTGTTTTTATTTTGAATTATAACAACAACAATTACAGATTTTCTCACGCGTTATCTAATACCTACGTACACACGCACGCACATGTACACCTACACACAAACATTAGGTACACATATACAAATTATACCTATAGATAGATAGATAGATACCTACTAGGTACCTACTATTCAAACACGATCACGATATACCAACAATAAATAAACAGTAAAAGTAATAACAATAATAAAACAAATGGCGCATGTCACTCTCACCAAGTCTTTTCAATGTTGATGATAACAACAAGTTAGTGATAAGAATGTCACAGTTATTGTTTCTTTTCTGTTTCTTTTGCTTCTCTGTATGTGTATGGGTGTATGGGTGTATGGGTGTGTGTGTGTGGGTAAGTTTTAGGTTATGAAAGAATACTGGATGTGTTTGTATGTGTATGTGTGTTTGTGTGCAAGAACGTCCGTACACTTGGACGGATCACGGGCGGCTGCGTTTCATTGCGAAGAGAGCGCATGTGAGGAGGCTAGACACTATAAACTCCGCCTTTTATTTTTAGTGGGGACTGACTGGGGGTATGGCTGGTAGGGTATAGCCGTCCTATCCGATACTGTGTAAGCAGTTGTTTGTTTATCTATAGCCGCACTGGATAGGTATACGAGATTACGAGATATCACTATCTACATAGGTACATATATGCAGGTATATAAAAATATATAAAGCGTATTTGAAAATAAATAGATACTTGTATGGTTATCGAAGAAATAAGACATACATCTACTTCTTACTTGACATGATGGTGGAGGGTTGAGGATAGGTTGCTCACATTTCCTCAAAATTTGTCATTTATCTATTAAGGGATTTGTAGATATATATACTTTGCTTCTTGATTTTCAATTTAATGATTCCATCTGGAATTCTGAAAACTACCTACCAACGTTGTATGTATGTACATACATACATATACCTACATTTTGATCTTGTTATTGAATAATAGTAATAATGGCCAATTAAATCCACTTGATAAACATAAATGCACTTTTATACCATAAAAATCATAATTTTAACACTTTCTCAAATTAGTCTCCTTTGTTGTGGAGGCTCTACAGTGTTTAATGTAATTAAATGTAAACATTGGCAGGATTAGAAAGAGTTTAATTTGAGAGCCTGATTGAAAATATTACCATAAAAGACGTAAAGACTTCTCTATTGTGGTAAGTAATGCTATTTAGCGTGTAATCAAATTTAACCAAAAAGTTTACAATAATTAATGAGGTTAGAATTAACTTCAGTAATAAAAATTAGGCCCACTGTTGATTAGATATCTTAAAGTTTACTGAATCTGTACGGTTCTTACAACTTTATTTTCAACAATAAATAAATGAAGGATATTACATTTCTAATATACACAACCCTAATAACAAAAGTCTCTAGTTTCGTAGGTATTTTATATCTGCTAGTTCAATATGACTTTCACTAATATTTTGTCCTCCTTTTATTATTTTTCTTGTTCTTCTTCTTCTTCTTAATCTTTTGATCCTTCTACAAATTCATACGTATAAAATAGGTTTATTAAATAACAGTTAATCTGTTTACTATTCTTTCAAACATTTGTGGTGGTAGTTATTTGACAAAGACATTTTCAAGTAGTACCTACCTATATACATGCAAAGACCATTATCAGTAAATATTTGACTTAGACCGGATCTTTTTAAAAACATCTATACACGTTTTGAAATCTTATAATATTTAATATCAACAATAGGTACCTATACAACAAATCCATTCGATTCTATCTTGATGTTCGTTTGTTTAATTTTCAACTGACTCTATTGTTAGAAAATGTCAGTAAATGATGGACGAAAGCACTCCTCTATTCAACACCTTTACCCAAAATTGTAACTAATTAGATCGAAAATAGATGTTCAGAAGGTACTACCAACAACAGAAAAAAAAATAGTTTCTTTTGTCTGTTTGTTTGAATTTGAACCATATTATTCCGTTTGCGATGTCGGTTTTATTTATGTTTGTCTTTATGGATTGACGGTCCGTTTTTGGTCACCATTATTCACTAGATAAGCCCTTGACTTGATGGCCCTTTGCCGCCAATGATTAGTTGTTAGTAATTAGGTAGAGAAGGCGGTAGCTATTTGCCGGTTTGGAGATAAAGCTTTTACTTATCAGTTATAGACTAGATCGCGTGTGTCCACATCACCTGCCCATCTTTTTAACAAGATACACACAAATACAAATTGAACAGTTTTACCAAAAACGACACAAGCACACGCTCACACATACATACATATACACACACTTCCATACATATAGATATAGGTACAATATACAAGAGGATTATTGTTAATAGACGGCTGGCCTTTAAGGGAACGGCTACTGGACAATGTCCACTTTTTGAATGGCCAGTTTGTAAGCTGTCAAATTGTGTGAAATTTGTGGAGGCATAGTGTGAAATTATTTGTGATTAATCCATCCAAAGAGTAGAAGTTATTGTTTGTAAATGGGTTAGGAAATAATAGACAAACAACAAAAATCATTGGAAATTGCCTGGTAAATTTTCTGGTAAAATAGAAAGTCTGACACCTGTCAGATTGTTAGCTGTGGCTCAGTGCTTCTACGAAACTGTAGTAATAGTGATGGCTTCAACTCGTCTTGTGTCAAGGGAACAGGATTTCGATTTTATGGTGGACGATAAAAACTCGATCAGATTTTCTGTTCCATTTAATGTAGGTACAAACATACATTGTATAGCAACAAAAGCAAAGGATATTGTTTTACAATTTAACAAATATTCAGTTGGAAATTCTAGTATCATGCAATTGTTCATGCTGATAGGCAGAGTAAATAAGTTCCGTAAAGAATTCCAAACAGTAAACTAAAGCATTTACCTATACTGAGGATAAGTAAGAAAGGATTTTTAAGGATAGAAGTAGCATATGTGCGAAATAAACATTTACAACCGATAATGGTTTGTTTGTTTTGGCTACTTGAAGCAAGTTATTGAAACAGTAAAAGAAAAATAAAGCACACATTATACATGGAGGCTGAGTACATAATAGGGTTGTGTTTGCTAGCAACCAGGTATAGTTATTGTTAAATTGTTTAGATGTGAAGCTCTTAAAGAACAAACATATGTATGATTTATTACAATAGATATGTTAACTGAATGATAGATATAAAAATTTTGGTTTATGAGAGGGAGAGAGAGAGAGAGAGAGAGAAAAAGCTGTTATATAACCGAAAGTTCGCACTATACTACGTACACGAGTAGGTACCTGCCTAGCTATCTAAATTAAAAAGTAATTTGCATTTTTTTGAAATATATCATTTTCGCTTAGACGCTAAATTTCTTTTTATTATAAATATTCACATTTTAAAAGAGTCAGGTGAAATTTTATGCTAAAAATTGTTCTTTTTTTGCTCTCTTTGTATGTATTAGACATCATGTACCTATGTTACAATTAGAAATTTATGTAAATAATATAAATAACGGCCATTCCAACCTCATTCAAACTGTATGTGAATTCATTGAAAAGGTTGCTGCTTACAAATGTAAGAAAGTATAATTCAATGTTTCTTATAGAAAATTGAATTTCTGTTTTGAATGTTGTCTTCATACCGATATGGGCATAAAATTTACTTATATTACCTGTACTGTTTTAATCTAATTATTGGTTAGAGTTAAAAATAAATTTATTTAAAATATTGATCCTTTAAATAGATATTCATATACGTATAAAAATTAGAAGAGTTGGGTAGGTATAGCGAATTATATTTATGATGGATAACCTCGTTAATCTGTTATCATAAAGCTTAGATAGTGGAACATATTCCCTATTCTATGTTAGTTATACTTATTTAGATTTCGATGTAGGTATTTTATTTCTGAAATTAATTCATATCGTTTTCTTCGTTGTTGTTTATTTTTTTTATTCTTTTTGTCGGGTCGTACAATTATAGTTATAATACGATTAGCAACTCTTTGGTCTTATGAAAATTTCATTAATGATTGTTATCTATTAACTGAACCAACTATATATTTAAATACAAAACACTCTGATTCTAGACCTATTTCTTTAAAATACTTGTGTTTAAATCGAAAAAAAAAGCTTTAAACATTTATGTAATCTAATCTCAAACAATTATTGTTGATAGCAATTTGGATTTAATTAATAAATTAATCAACAAATTATGTACCTAAATAGGTAGGTACATACGACATATTATTCGAAGATGATAATATGTGATGATGACTGATGTGCAACAATTGTGAGATATTCTTCAGACATGGTTTTTATATATAATCTACTCTGATCAGCGTAACAATCTTCTTCTGTATTCGGCGTGAATCTAAAAAATGCAAAAATCCCATCAGAAGTAAAGTAAGATAGAAACGTTTCCGTTTCTTATCCGGTTAGTTGTTGTTGGTGCTGTTAGAAACTTATAGATGACTTCCGTTAATGTTTAGGAAATTAAGTTTTCTTGTTGTTTTATATACGTATACGTTGGTTGTTTTAAAAATGATTAATGTTAAATGTAAGAATGTTCATCTAGGAATATTAACACAAGAAACCATAGACGGGTATAATTGTTCATTCTATCTGATCTACCTATGTTATAATTGTCCATTCACACCAGTTATTTGAATAATAAATTGTCTGATAACTGTAACGGTTATACGCTGAGAATTGTTTTCTTTCTTTCTTTCTGTCTTTATTGCTTTATTTTTTTTTTAAGAAAAACAAAAAGTCAATTTTTCAATTGATAAAATAGCAGGGAATTATACATATTTACTAATTTTTGTTCCTGAATCACCATGGCCTTCTAGATTTCCTGTTGTATTTTGATAAATATAAAAAAGCAAATTTCTTTTTTTTCTGTTATATTAAAGTTGGCTTACTGTGAATCATAAGCATGTCCTGTTTTGTTTCTTTCTTAATGAACAATCACGAATGAATTTCACAATTACTCACCTGTGTCTTTTGATCATTAACAAAATAACAAAGTTCTCCTAATTTTACAATTTAGCGAATCGTTTTGTTTAACAATAAACAAGACAATAATGTTAAGTCTGTAATTATTATTTCGTACAGAACTATTTTACCATTAAAACAAGTCTGAATGATCGTTTAATAATATTAAAGTTTTAGAATACAAAAAGTTATTCACTACATATTCATCATCTTTAAATAATGGTAGAGATATTCGATGTTTTTTACACCTATGTTGGTTTTGTTTTTACAACAGAAACTCTAAAAGAAACGGAAACAGCTTCTCTTTGTAATTATCACAATTAGATTCAAATAATTTCCAAGAATTAAGTCATCATCAACGATCAACGTCAATTTCTCAAATACTCTATTTTATTCTAATAATTATAGAAATTATTCATGAATGTTTTGGAAAAAGAAAGACTAAACCTACATGACCAGAGGATATTTTCTACATAACTACAAGAGAAACGTCTTTTTCAATACATTTTCTTTCAATTACATGAAATAAGTCGGCAAATTTTCAAAATAATTTCAACTTCTATACACAAGTGTAATTTAACCATTAACGCTATTTTCGATTGCGCTTCATCTCAGACATAATAATTAAAACGAGAAAAATACCGTTCATATAAAAAGTAACAGATAGCACATTCAACTAAGCCGTGGGAGACTTTTTCTCTCTTACAGTAAATTCATTTCAGGTTTCTTTTCTGGCCTATTCCAACGACGAAATTGCAATAAAAGAAGGAAATTGTTAATTGAGAAGGAAATGATTATAATATGTAGGTACCTATACCTATGGGTATACGAAATTTCTTAATGAGAATTAAGTGGTTATGTTTTAATTCGAATTTGTTTGAAATTTATTAAAATGGTTTCTGGGTGTTGTTGTTTCATGGGATATCCGCAGGCTGGTTAAGATAAAGTTTGTTCTGTTTTGTTTGATTGAATGTGAATGAGATTGAGATAGTTGTTTCAACAACAACAACGACAACAACAACACAAACCAAAAGTTCAGTCGATTGTCGAATGACTAGAGGATGAATTGAGTTGACATTTTGTAAAATATCTTACAGATTATTTTATAAAATCGTGTTACCAGTCTGATGGTGTGATTTCGTAGATGATTGATATTCTCTGGAATATATACGGTCGACACGCTGGTGACTCTGTCTTAACCAACAATTAATTTAAAATGAAAACTAAAGGTAGTTGAGATAAGAAAAACTGACACTTTGTACAGTTGCTCACAATTTGAATGAAAGCGTGATAATTGAAGTAATAGTATAGATAACAGAAATGGATAGCTCCCATGTCAAGGTCTACTATCACCAAATATGGTAAATATCTATATGTATAGTTTGCATATAATAAAACGGAATTTCATTCGCGTTGACATTAAAAAATTGTGGGTAGGAGTTCCAGTTGTAACAAATTACAGCATATAGATGCAGATGCAGATACAGATGCACTATATCCTTTTATAACTACTGTTCCAAGACAACCAATTTGAACAAATTATACACTAGAGCTATGTTATAGTACCTAGTAGGTACTTTTTTACGATATTCCAAATGTTGCCAACAAAATTAATAAACAATTTTGACAATTATAAATAAAAAAGGTGGTTCGATGCTTTAAAGATTTATATCTTGTTCTATCCGTTTTTCAAACGAAATTTGTTTTAGTTTTCGTGGAGATGCTTAATTAAAGCTAAACATGCACTCAATGAATGAATATCTATCTATTTATATTGCAGTAATATTTCAAAGTAATGAGTTAAAATAGTTGCTGATTATCTTTCAGACAGTTAAAGCATTTTACCATTGGTATCTGGACAATCTGCTACTGGTTTCAGTTTGGCGTTAAAGATACTTAAAGCAAAAGTCCCATGGAGATGCTGAACACTTTGTAATACTGTCAAGAGGTTTACGTCTCATTAAATTCAACATGGAATGGAATTAATAATTCACAGTTTTGTATATTTGTTGTTGTTTTTTTTACATAAGAACATCCCGATCTCAGGATAATTAAAATGATTTTGTGTTGTGTTGTGTATCCGGAGGATAATAAGGACATCGTACAGATTATGTTGAGGAAATTGCAAATAAATTTGAATGTTTCGATGCAGTTGAAAGCATTCGTTTTTTTTGTTGACGGAAATTATTATTATTTCAACAACCACAACAACAATAACAGCGATAAAAATGGGAAGAGAATAATAATAATAATAATAATAATAATAATAATAAAAGATTATGGCGCCCCTTATATTACCATTGGGCATTGTGTGGGCGACTATCGTACCAACAATATCTCCAATGAAAACAATAGAAGCAACATAACTGGTCGTGATATATAAACAGAGTCAATCCATTTTGCACCACATAGGTTAAACAGTTCATGCAATTGTGATAAAAATCACCAATTAGCAGTTTATGAGATTCTACTTTGGAATTTTTCACAGGACATTTAATAATAATAATAATAATAATAATGATATTACAATGAGGGTTGAATTGATTAAGAAACGTGGTTGTAATTTAAGTTCCCAGCACGAATATCTGATAAGATTCTTAAAAACACCCTCTTCAGTACTAGCGTATACTAAAAAATACTACATGCTCACTACCCTCACAATAAAATCGTGACCAAGATGGTTTATTAGAATAATTCGTATACATGGTGTTTATCGTTTAAAATGGTAAAGTGTCTCTTTTAAGGTTTCGAGTGATGAATGGTTTGTTCACGGTGGCTTTACCAGCATACTATCCGATACAATCAACATTTTTCTTTTTTTCTTTCATTCTTTCGTTTTCTATTTTTTTTTTCTTTGTGAATCAGGATTACCGATAACGACTTATTAAGATGTTATTTGCGGTCACGTTTTCAACAATCCAAGTGTGAGATTTAAACTTGCTATGTAAAAATATTGCCCTTTATTTTATCATTTATTTATTTATTGATTCTCTTAAATTACAACACAGTTTGATTGTTGGTATATGAATCAAATCACTGTTGTCCCCTGACTGCTGATGGAAGTTTCGACCTATTGAAACAACTTGTGGATAGACAGTTGCTTGAAAATTATCACTGAAATATTTAATTACCATTGTTACATCTAGAAGAGTAGAGTCTACACATAAATTGTTTGCACCCCAGTTGCAAAAACAATGTAGGTACTTACTCATCTGTCTATGTTAGTCAATACAGCACAGAAAGAATTCCCACTGTTCCTTTAAAACCATTACGGTTTTCATCAGTAAAGTTGTCAGACGACTTTCTTAAAACTCATCAATGAAATGTAAATTCTTAAAGTAAAGATCAAAGTATTGATAACGATATAAAAAACTGTTTGTACTTAAAACTGGACTGTGAAGCTTATGTAAAGCACCAGTGGACGTCGTAAATATCAACTTTCACCTTATATAATTAAGAAAATTTCCTAAATTTTTCTGAAAAACAACGGATGATTATCAACTGTTGGTATTGTATCTAGCTATATTCAGTGCTATTAACCTTCTTATGTTTGAGTCCTTCAGATTTCGTTATAAAGTAGAGACTGACATCCTTCAGTAGACAAAATTGAATCCTTCAGAATTGGTAATTTTTATGAATAGACATAATAATGGATTCTACCACGTTTTGGATATTTTTTGGTATTTAATATATAAACTTAGAAATGTTGAGGTTAATTGTTGTTATTTTTATAAAAACATTTATATCTAAAACAATCGAATTTCTATAATATTAATATTTACAAGTTCCTTTTCAATTACTGTTTATTGATAACAATAAAGTGTTAACAATTCGACAGTCATGAAAACGGAAATGACAAGTTTATAATAAAACGGAAGAGTGACTATACAGTCTGATGATGCATATAGAAAAAATTCAACCCTCCTTTATATTAAATACGTAGATTTGAAATGTCGAGTACAGAATGTCGACCACCTGCCTGTATCTATCTCTGTAGGTACATACATACATCGACATACCTATATCTAATACGGAAAAGATAACAATGGGATTTTTCCATCAAATGTCAAAACTGCCACAAAACGATGATTTTAATTAGGTATAGTAAGTGTCTATGGAACGGAAACGACCACCATCTGGGTAGGAATTTAAATTCAACGAAAAATGTAGAAATATGCAAATTTGTAATGAGTGTAATATAGTCTCATCTTCAATGTATTGACAATTATTCTGTACAGTGACCTAAGAGATCCAGTAAAATAATAAAAATTAATTCTCAATAGATACAGCAGCAAAAGACTTGATGGAAATCGTGAAATTTGCCACGACTATAAATAGATCAAACGTTTATTTAAAAATATACGAAACGGTCGGTCTTTCTCAGAACAGGTAGAACACCAAAATAAATGGACTATCTATTCTAGTTGATATACACCTATTTCTAACAACTATTACACTTATACAGGTTGAAGCATTTAATCTAGGAACATAGGAGAAACTATAAAAACCGAGACTATTCCATTTGGAAAAAGCGTTATTTAATAGTTATTTACTTAACGAGTTATGAAAACTTAAATATTGTTTGACGAGCACAATATTAACACTAGTGGATATATAAAAAGAAAAAAAACGTCCCTTGTGCTTTACCTCTTGGAAGGTGCGGAAAAAAGCACGTGAATGCTGCTTAATAAAAAATTTTCTACCGGCTTACTAACTTTCGTGTATTTTTAAAGACACATTTGGACCGTCTATTGTCATGACAAATTTTAAATGGCAATATATCACCATTTCCATCAAGTTCTTTGTTAGTGTATCTATTGTGAACTATTTTTTATTATTTTGCTGAATCTCTTAAGTCACTGTACCGACTATAACATATTGAATATTTATGTAATGAATAGCGACTTGTATGCAAAGAGTTTAATGAATGCTCTTAAACACATTATACCTATAATAAATACATCGAATGGGAAATTAATTTTTCGACTGCATGAATGCTTAAATATGAGCCTAGCTTAAAAGTAGGTAAAACCGGTAGCAAATAAAAGGGATCTTATCTTTGTGTGATTAAAAAGATTACCTATTTTGGTAATTTGTATTGCTCGTTGCTCACGAAGCATTTGATATTAAAACTAATTAAAATTTGCATAATTTTTATATTTTTCTAGTCAAGTAATTTGATTTAGAATAATGTTAGGAGTACCTATACATATATAATATATTTAGTTTCGCCAGGTTATCAAATTTTTTGAGACTTCTTATGGAAATAATTGGAAATAAATATACCTCTACACACAGCAGTGTTCATCTTGATAACCAAAAACAAAAAACGGAGATTGCATTTTTATTTATAGCTTCCACTTAGTTAATTACAAAAAAAAAAAATAACAAAACATTAAACGTAAACAATTAATCAATACTAGCAGCAATTCTATGCAAATACAAAATCTAATTAACTTATTGTAACATAAGACGTTTGTATTATCATCGAAAAAAATCGACTCACTAATAACAACTATTGTGTCCATTTGTTAGACAATGTTAGTTTTCTAGATCAACGTTCATTGAGAAGTAGTTTCCCAACCGGAAATAGAAGGCTACCGTTATCTATATATATGTACATACATATACCTATATATATATACTATTTCTTCCTCAAATTAACCTTTAATTATCCCGGATTAAGATAGTATTAGAAGGAATTGAATCTCTGATTGTATGCAGCTCGGTATAGGTATGTTAATTTTTTCCATAAAAATATACTTTAATTTTCATCTAATTCTGATCCGTGAAAGTAATTTTTATAATTACAAGGCGCAAGCTTTGGAGTGTTGATTTAGTTTTTTTTTTTTTTTATTGTTCGTTTTTAATTTCATTTCATACGGTAAGTTAATTAAACATTCACAAATTGAAGATTGATATCAATCAAAATTACACATCTTAAATGAACAATGAAAGCATTAACTAATCTAATTACTCAATTAGTCTCAATTATCTATAGGTACCTATAACATTAAATTATTAGATATTTCTAATACATTAGATATCTATAGGTAGATATTCTAAATTTTACCTACAATTTAAAAATAAATATTATGTAAGGAGAGCCAAGTATATGTTGTCGACAATAAATAATATAAAGCAAAAAAAAAAGATTTGGCTTCCATAGTCACCACCAATATACAATGGCTGTATGTGTACATTGCAAATGAAGCATGAATTCGTACAAAAATAAGCGACGCTATTTGTATGACGCCTGTTGACGGCCGTCGGCTTTTTATGACACGTTTCAAACGACGCCTTTTGGAATTCACTAATGAGCAGTTGGCTTGGCGTCTGTATAGATGTTGCCATGGATATGCCATGCCGCCTCCGCTCTGTATTATAAACATCGAATTGCAGTTGATTGCACACAAACACATACATACATAGGTACACACACACACACACACATTCCCCTTGTTTGATGAAAAGATGTCGATTTTTCTATGATTTCTATAATTTCGTTACTACTACTACTACTACTACTACTAGCAGTATTGTACTACTACTAGATACTACTAATTTTGACCGGCACACAGCGTGTACCTAATTGGATACAGTTTCCTCTCAGGTGACAATTAAACCAGTTGCATGTTGGTTAAAGTAAACATGGTCTGTCAATTCTGATAATAACAATGATTATATACGCACATACACAGACACACACACACACACACACCGAAATTTCTATTTGAAATTAATATTGAATTTGATTCGGTTACTTCAAACTCTTCTACGATCCAGGAGAATAACTTTTTCGTCTTACAATTAATAAAAATTAAAAACTTTACACAATAAACACAGCTATTATCAATTGAACATGGGCTCGTTGATTATGCCTTTTACATACAAATAACTGTAATTTGAATTTGTTCTTGTCTTTTTGTTTATAGAGTGATTGAAGGAACTTATGTTGAGCACAGCAGACATTGGTATACACACTCACATACAGATGATACTTTGCCAATAAGTGTATTACTGTTATTAAATTAAATTACCCCGCTATTCCGTCTTCAATAATAACTATTATAAGTATTAGTTCATGCAATCTTTTACAGGTGAGAATATTTACAAAGGATAATTGCAATTTATTAAATCTATAGCAAAATGTGAATGCTCAAAATGCTCAAATGGAAATAAAAAGCAAATACCTATATAAATGTATGTATATGTAGATAGATTGGGAATTTTTTTATTAAACACCATTGCGGCATGCTACCACTTATACTAGGTATACCTATATACACTATAGAGTTATTTTGTCGAGTTGCAATGATGACCACCTGTCATAGTTTCGTGATGGCAAAAGTATTATAATTCCACATTACAGATGGGACAGATGGTTTTAATGTTATCGTTGATTTATGCGCAATTAACGAGCAAGAATAACATAAAAATTTACAGATTAATAAAAATGTACTAAACACGAAATCACTGATCCGTATTTTGTAAACAGCAATCTTTTATTAAATGATTTTAAATTGTACCTACTTATAGATATAATTCGGTTCATAAATTCAATAAATAATAATAATAATCATAATGCTTATGGTAATGTAGAGAAAATTGCAACATCATCAATTAGTTGAGAAGAAAACTACGATGTTCCAATCAGTGGCATTATTAGACAACCGAATAGCCCACTATAGCTACAGTAGAGATTAACATCCGAGGACTTATCCTATTGACTTTACTGTTTTCTTAATTTCTTAAATTGTGTATGTATACCTATGTAAATAGTTTCTGTTATCTATTTTAATTTCGGTTATCATACTTATTGTTAAATTTAAAAAAGACAACAGATGGATTTTGCAAAAGATTCTAGATATAGGTATGTACATACACAGTGACGCGACTGATCGCAACAATCTCTCTTTCTTGAACGTCAGTTCCATAAACTTTTAAACTAATCGATTAGGTAGTATGGAGTTCAGAAGAAAAGAATGTCGCACCTTAATGTCCACAATCCATTGTCACGTAAACATTACATTGACAGGTATAGAAGGATAGACAGAAAAGATAGAAGAAAATATCCGAAACGTTATCAGGAACTGCCTAGTTAGACTCTCATTCATCTTATTCAGGATAAGTTGTCAATTGATCTGAATTGACCACCGCATCTGACTGTCTAACATATAATTCTATCTCTTTTTATTCATGATCTTTATATGTATAGTAGAAATAAACACACACACACACACACACACACACATACACATATCTTATTTGAGTTGTTTCTAACATATTCTTTTTTTTTTGTTTTATTTCTTGCATCAACCGAATGGTCTCGGGTGTCGTGTCCTCTTGTTCTTCGACATGTCTTAACCTACTGTCAAGATCTAGAAGAGAATTACGTGGGCACCAACTGACACAACATATTAATATTTTCGATTATAATGTTTCGTTTACTATGGATGTCAATCTGCTTTTCTTTATTTCTCTCTTTCTCTCTCTCTCTCTCTCTCTCTCTCTCTCTCTCTCTCT
>JAZBGY010000275.1:0-38269 GCA_037414755.1 Lydus trimaculatus | reverse complement strand
TCTCTCTCTCTCTCTCTCTCTCTCTCTCTCTCTCTCTCTCGATTTATTCTTTAGTTTTAAATACATGGATTTTTTGCAGAATGTCAATTTTAATTTTCCATTCAAATAAATTAGAAACAGATATTCGATCAAAACTCTTATCATTATCATTGTATCTCAGTATATTCCTTGGAAACTGTAGGCTTTCTCTTTTAATACGAACAAGTTATGGAATGAGTGTTTATCATTCATTTTATGCATGCTTTGATCATCGATAATTCCAATCGAAGATTTAGCCGACACGTCTTAGTGACTTGACTCGATTAGGTATCATTGAACGGTATCGAATATGTAAATTAGAATAATATTGCAGTTATACCTACATACTATATATGTTAGAACTGGTTGTTTTTGATTTAAAAGGCCACAAAAAAAGACCCAGAAGAAATTTAAAATTTACACCCATAAATATATGTATATATATGTAGTTTCAGTCACCGCACACACAAATCGGATATGAATGATTTAAAGTAGTTTTTGCATCCGTAATGTTAGATTGTGAGAACAACTAGAACAACACTACAGTGATATATTGCTGTTGTTATTTCTACAATTCCATTTTAAAAACAACAATGTTATTTAGAGTTTTTTCGGTTGTGGCTGTATTGGATAATAAAGGTGGACAACTTAATCGACCAGGTATAGTTCGAAGTAAAGGTAGGAAAAGAAAAATGGTTAGATACTATGATCCCTTCTTGTATAGGTATGTATACATATACCTATACCAGTTGAGGATTATTTATGGTAGACTAATGTGTTTTTGTTGAATTATCACCAAGTAATTTTCTACTTCATTGCGAAACAATGATATACATTAGAAACGTGTGACGGCTGACATGGAACAAAAGTTGGCCTTCTACCTTGTATATGTGTGTACCTCCTTGGCAGAGATAACGCCAAACAGAAAGAGATATTTTATGGTGAGAAGCTGGGTTGATATCTTAATGGTTCAATCCTATTTCCCGTCGTCTTTAAAGAATACCCATAACACAACAAAACTGTCGAAAATTCTCGATTCCAATAAATCTTTTTATAATACGTATCAATTTTGTTAGATACCTATTTAAATTCGAAGAAGGTGTAGTTGTTGAACATATTAACAATTATCTTATAAAGAGTGAACAATTTGCCAAATTTGTGTAATATTTGTAGGTATGTTGAATTTAGCTGACTGTCTTTAATGTCAACAGTTAGAATCGACCCTCGTTAATCTTTTTTTTGGAAAACAATAATACCAACTATTACTATTTCTATTACTATTTCCTTAATTTAAGGACAAGAGGACAAAAAACAAAATAGGACTAAAGCTCTCTATTCGATATACTTTCCACATTTTCTGATATTGAATCTTTTACAACAGGTGATAAAATTTTGAAGTGTCGTCATTATTCAACTGGATAGACCGGCTATAAAACTATATTTAAAATAGACAATAGGTACATCGATAAATATTGTACGTAATAGAAAATTAATTCTTTAATAATTGAAATCTCTCAGTCAGTTTCACAAAAAACAATCTCTAATTAAGAACTCGTAAACGATACATACGTTCATTAAATCGAGATTATTATTCAATTATTATTTTCGGTTTTTTTTTCTATCAGTAATCCTATAGCGTTACCTTTATTCTGGTTAATGGTCATCATTAACATTTGAATTCGGATCATTTTCCCACATATATACAGACTAAAGAGGGGTGGTCGTTTTCATATTCTTTAGTTTGAAATGTATATAAACGTACACGTCAACCACGACCCCTGAGGTATAAATGTGAAGTATAGCAAGAGCACGTGCCGCCCTCTTAGCGGGGGGCTAACATACTACACCCCAGTAACTGAGTAAGGACCCCAGGGTGTGCATACAAGAAGGAGTGTGGCCCTCTTCTGGCTATGAGAAAATGGATGTAATATTAGCCAAATCAAGGATTTATGTAGATTTCTATGTCGTTCTCTTTAAATTAATATAAAAGGGAGATTATTGTCTTTGGAAACTTTCGTTTTTTTTTCTCTTTTTTTTTGAGGGTAGGAAAGTCCTAATGTTTACATTCCATACCAACATTATTCGCTAGGCGTTTGAGCCAATTATTATAAACATGCACTCATCGCCTGTCTGACTATATACCTACATATGTGTGAGAATCTTGTGTATAGAAAAGATGTATGAAAAGAGAAATAATAATATAATAGACGTCGTCTTTAAAGATTCACGGCTATTATTATTTTCTTCTTCTAGATGATGAAATCCAGCATAGTCATGATGACATGATGGAAAAAAGTTTAAAAATTGTTCGTTTGGTCAATTGTCGCCCATCTACGGTAGCTCTTCATCTCTTCATCATGAGAAGAAGACGAAGAAGATGATGACAGAGCTGGTGTTCTTTTCACATAGCTGCCAACAGTTCGATTAATGCCAAACCTATAACTACACTGTCCAGATAACGATCATAGCCATCAGAAAACTTGGAGAGTTTTGCTCAATTATAGTGAGACATCACCGCCGATTGGTTTATGATGTTATTTTCTAGACATCTACAGAAATGAGAGAAAAGAAGAAGAAAAAACTATGATAACATCGTCTGATGTTATAAAAATAGTTTCGTATTGGTGAATAATTTTTGAACATTTTTACAGTTTTTCTCTTTCAACATTATTTTTATGTTGTTTGTTTCTTGGTTGTTTAAAGAAGGAGCAGTTTAGAGTGGATATTATCTCGTACACGGCTGGTTATGTAGACAGGGCCTCTGTAGATAATCGAAGAAGATTTATTATTTAACCGCATCCAGTCCATCCCTGTGTGTTTGTGTGTATACATACATACATATAGTATATATTCTTCAGATTGTTGGTATAAAGTTGTAGAGACTGCGGCACATAGTAGAACGACGACAACTTCGTCCCAGAGAGAGAGCCCATCCCAAATACTTGAGATCCTATCAACTTTAACCAAACGACATGAATGAACATCTGAAACCAATTCACCGGTTCGGAAATAAAGTTTTATCTGTTCTCAAGAATTTATTTTTTTCGTTGTCGTTGTTGTTGCTCTCCAGTCGACGAAAATAAAATGTTATACAAAAATATCGATCCAATCAATCCCCAAAAAGGCACCCAAATTTTTTGCCTTCTACTCCTCCTCCTCCTCTTCTTCCTCCTACTTTACCTCACCTTCTACAATTGATTACACTGCAGATGAAGACTACATCTTATCGTTAGATACAATTACAAGAGTTTTTTTATGAGAAATAGTAAAATTCTGTACTTATATGAAATTCTCTATCATCATTTACCGTGTTTGTTTTTTTGTTGTTTTTGTTTTTGGGAGAGAAATTCTTAGAAGGTCAGACATAAAATTCAGTGTTTCATGGTTGCGTTGTTGTTATTGTTGTTGAAGTATTAACATAAATGTATATAGTTAATTAATTAAAACTTCCTATGAATCTTTAATGTCATGCTGTTATACTTCACTTGGTGCACTTCTAACATATAATAATAATAATAATAATAATAATAATAATAATGCAACTGCCTTGAACGTACGTCAACCATGATTTTCTTTTTAATAACAGAATCTAGTTGTATTTTTCTTGATATGTTCAACTATAAGTGATTTACAAATTCTGAAACTTGTCCAAGAGTATATTTCACTTGCTGACTGCTATTATTGATATTTTTACCTAGTCTTTCCCACGATCATCTAATATACATATATATGTATGTTGTATATGATAGGAATGGTAGAGCCGGTAGCTGTTATCATGATACGCATCCATATCCGTCACCTAAGGATACTAACCTGCATTCATTACATAGATTTCATTTTATGGATGTTCACACCTACAATAAATCACTACTTTTATGATCGTTGAAACTAAACTGGAATCTATTAATATATTTCAAGTTTCGATTTTTTTTTCTTTTTTTGTAAATAGTAAAATTAATAGGTATGCCGTTAGAACTATTAAAACATAATAGAATTTTGGTAAAACTACTAAAACGCTACTGAAAGCTATCATTATTAATTTATAACTAACATAATAACAATAATAATAATAATAATAATAACAATAAATCTATATGTTTAAGGTTCGTTGACATTCGTTCTTAATGTAGAAAAAAAGATCGTTAGAATACCTGAAATTCATGGTTATCTCTCATTTTATTATGAGAACGTTAGTGATTGATAAATTACAATTTTCATCAATTTTTCTAAAAGAAGAAACTGGTTGCGACTAATACAAGATTTGAAATATTAATAAAAATTGATGGTTGATTTTATAAAAAGAAATAATTATCACTAAACGTAAGTAAAAATAGAAGTTGTGTTGATGAACACTCCAGAAAAATCTTGTTTTTAATTTAATTTTATCTAAGATGAATTACAAGTAGCAATAGAACACAATTTCAACTGATCATTTCACACAATTCTATTTTAATTACGTAGATAGTGAAAATGGCTTGTCCCGCCATAAATTGATGTTTTTTTTTTATAAATTTTCAAAATCTTAGAATTTTGAAGTTTGATTATAAGTCATTCTTCTTTTTTTCTTCTATGTTGCACTGTTAATCCTAGATTTGTAACCATCCATCTCGTCAATGTTGTCAAGGTCTAGTTCTTGTTTTGTTCTGAATAACATTTGTTTTCTAATAGATCTGTTTCTTTTTTGATTTCCGCTACTGTATGTAGAATCATAAAGTTTCTTATCAATGCCTGTTGGCCTGTTCAATTTAAAACATTCCTTATTTTGTATTTCATGAATTTGTTAACAGTATCTGGTAGCTTTTAACACCTATTTCCATAATGTATAAATTTAATACATATGTACGTGTATATATCTATAAAAAGTACCTAATTTAAACCATAATTTAGTTTAAATTATGTTTTCGGTTATTTTTTTATTTTTTTTAATGACAAAACGAACACTAGTCTGCCTTAATTAAGAGCTATTTTGAAATAGAGTAATGAACAATAGAAGAATGATAGAATTATTATCATCATCTGGTATTTAAAACAATAACAAAATGTACATAAATCACCAATTTTATGTTGTTCAGATGTTGATTTTATTCCATTTTGTCTTTTTAATATATCGATATTTGCTAAATGGTCACTTTTTACGTTGACTTTGTTCCACACATTATGACACAACTCTACCAACAGTTTACATTACAACTTTCAAATTACTTTGTTTACAAATTTCCACTAATTCATTCTATTTAAAATAATTAGCAAACAATCGAAATTTACAAATAGTATTGTTTTTTTTTTGTAGTAATAGTAGTAGTAGTAGTAGTAGTAGTAGTAGACTATAATGGCTTAAGGAACTTTTCCATCATTATTTCATTTATGTTTCAGTAATAATGGAATTAATTCTACTCTGTTTTGTAATTGAGATTATCATTTAACAACTACACGAGCATGAATCCATTAAATTTATTTAACTCTGTAGATATAGGTATATGTTTTAAAATGCTTCATTCATAAACATTTTCTTAATGCATAGTTGTATTATAAGTAATACATTTCTACTGAGGATAATCTTTAGACACAAATCATAATAATAAAAATAAAAAAAACAACTGTAAATTCCTAATCAGTCATCTATGATTTATAATTAGATCTTTGATCTTTGATTTTCGATATACGTTTAGAAAGCTAATGTGCTCAACAATTTGACTTTGAACTTGAACACTAATTAATTACATTGCACACACATATACACACACAGAGACACGCGTATACGAGTACAAATGCACATATCTTACGAATGAATGGCAAAGTTTTAACATATTCTCAGATCCATTCAACAAGATATCATGTCTCTGAAATTTACTGTGCGAATTACAGAAATATTTATAAAATTATTTTGCTAAATTATTATTATTATTACTAAATATTAATTGATTACTAATAAATGAAATGAAGCGTATTTCTTGTTATAATAATATCGTAGAGAAAAACATTTTTATATTGACATTGTACTGAAGCGTGAGCGATTAATTTTACACCTTGTTAAACGAGCCTAACGATGTTAGCCTGTTGTGCATCCAGATCAAACTTCTCTCTACAATTTACATGCGACTGATTTTCATTAAAAATTAATGAATAAACACATATACCAGATAAATATGTTAAATATACTTGTAAAGAGTGTTTGAATGAAACGAAAATGTCGATTATTATTATTATTATTATTGTTATTGTTATTAATATCGTTCAAGTGTAGAAAAAGAACATAAAACAATAGAAGGACGAAAGAGCTTTCGTGACAGCAAACAGTTTTCGTTTTACAACAAAGTTTTACGCTTTTACAATGCCTTTGCTGATGTAAATATAATTCTGTATTAATGTTGATTATAACTTTGAAATTATACAGACACACACTCTTTATGCAGTAAAAGTTACTCTTTAAAAGCAGTAATTTAGATTGTTGCATTACATCAATCATAAAGTCACTGATGTAACTGATTAATAATATCTTTATACAGGTACATATTTAAGAGATCTTTATCGCCAGTCTCAACCATGATATCTATAGATCAAAGAATATACTTGGGACAGACCATAGGTAAGTATTTGAAACGAAATTTCCTACTCTTCATAAATACACAATATTTTAATATTAGAAATCCAAAACAACAATTCCATTTGTTCTCACTGAAAGCTCATGAAATAATCCAAAGACATAACAAGTCCTGCCATCTCTGCACGTAAAGCTGTAACACATGGAAGTCTCATATTACAAACTACTAGTAAGAGATGGCGCTGTTATAATATAAAGAAGAAAACTTTTAATATTTGAAATAATCAGTGGAGGTTTATTTGATTTTGTTTCATGGGAAATGTAATCAATAGGAAGTTTATCGTTTCATTCTTTTACCGTATTTCCACCAGGCGAATTTCTATCAGACAGAATATTATCAAAAGTTGGAACATGCGAGAAAAGTAAGTGTAACTACCCTAGTTTTAGGGTGAATTATCTCCACGAATACCTCACGCGGGAAAACTCCCAGCCAGTTTTTTTTTTATAGATGGTTTTATTGTACTTTCAATTATGTATTGTTCTCTATACACTAGGGAGTTGTACAAAGTTTCTACTATATTATGTGCAACTTCTAAAGGGGTATTATGCAATGTTTTTGTGGATTTGTTTGATTAATTCTTATTCATCATTCATTTAACTGAAAAAAAGCCGACACTTACTCAAAATGAGTAGAGATCCTTATATTTCTATTTAAATTATTTGGACAAGATTATTCATCAAATCATTTTTTATTTCTCTCTATTAAATTATTATTTAATTGTTGTTTGATGTCCCTTGTAAAAATTTTGCAAATTGTCTGAAAAATATCCTCCATAATTTTCAATTTCTCTAAAATGGAATCTGTCAAGGTGATTCCACCGGAAAATAAATTCTGATATTGAAAAACCAAAGTCTTTACATAGATATTAATTTACATATACACGTACGATCTAAAATATGGAAAAGCTAAATTGAATCTCACAATATAGAAATTTATAAATTCCCTATCCAGTTTCCAAACAAACGATTAATTTTAATAAATTGTAGTTCGGTGGTCAAGTTATAAAGGAGATTATATCTGTTTGATTATTTTAGTTTATAATATATTTATTAATCCGTAACTTATCAAACGGTCCATTTAGGTCAAAATCCCAATTTATAATCCTACTATAACAGAATAGAACTTGAAACGAAATATTATTTTGTTGTTGTTACTGTTGTTTTTTTTTTCATTATGTTAGTTTAATTTTTAATTATCGCGGAAACATTCAACATGTTAGTTGAAAAACACAACAATTCTTTGTCAATGTGTTCTTCCTATTATTTTTTTGTCAATTTTCTTGAAATAATTATTTCGAACAATTGTAATTTCTACTTTCACTGTTTTACACAATCTGCTGTCAGGACAATAGATGTTCATCCATATAATATCGTTATTATGATTAATTTCTTGAGCAGTCATGTATAGAAAAAACGTTTTGGTTTGTTCACCTGTTTAGAACAATGCAATTTAATAAGACAAAGCTAAATAGTATTGTACGTTTTAAACTAATTAACAACAATTTATTGTACAAACATTACATATTAACAAAATTGTACACCATTGGATTGCAACACGATAATTACGTGGTCCGTTTATCCCCAAAAAAAAGTAAAATTTTGGAAGAAAATTTATAAAATACCACACCTTGCTGTCTAGATTTCAAAATATTTGTTAGATTTTGTTGAAAATTGAACACGATGCAGACTATTGTTGAAACAACATTTTTGTTTTTAATATTATTAGTATTCCAAGTGTTCATTGGTTGTGAATTATTAAATACTCCTTCAAGAACTTATAACGCAAAACAAAGAAATTTGATTAGTGGTTCATTGGAAAGGAAACAACATATTTTTAATCCATTTTATTTCCAACCACGTCAAAGTCGATGTAAGTCTTTAATATTCATGTTAAATTAAGATACAACTTTATATAAAAGTTCTTCTTAATGATACAATATTGGATATCATCTAACTTTAGATTGAAATTCATTAACTCTTTAGTCAGTCAATGTGGTGTGAGTTTCATTTTTAATTAAATAAAAGAAAATTTCATTACAGTTCTGTCACTCTTTACCTACATACAGTTCAGTAATCAAGAATGTCTGGGAGCAACTGGTGATAACGGCACCTGCGTTACTGGTCCTGAATGTGTCCAAAGAGGTGGAACACCAAATGGACCTTGTGCCGCCGGATATGGAATTTGTTGTTTGTGTAAGTATTAGATACAAATACAATACAAGAAATGTATTAAAGTATACGTGTTCGGGGGAATATAATCAAGTTTTAGCTAGATGTGGAGCAACAATTCGTGAAAATGGTACATATTTTGTACCAAACAGTTATCCGAATCAGTATGATGCTACAGGATCATGTCAAGTGACATTATTGAAATCGAATCCTGATATATGTCAATATAGGTATAAATTACCATTTCTAGTAGCTTCACTTGGTATCATAATTAATTTTAGATTAGATTTTGAACAATTTACAATCATGGGACCGGAAACAACAAATCATATATGCAACAATGACCAATTTATTGTATCTGGAGGCAATCCAATACCGATAATATGTGGCAATAATATTGGAAATCATTGTAAGGAAAAAAGTTGAATAGTGAAATATCGTACTATACGTTTTTTTTTTCTAGTATACATTGATGCTAGTCCTGGCATTTCAAATCCTATCACGTTATCAATCGTGACAAGTGGTCCATCATATCAACGGAATTGGAAAATTAAAATTTCTCAAATACCATGCAATACAATCTATAGAGGTATTGGTCTATTCATTCCATCAATGAAATAAAATAAAATAATTCATATTTGAAAAGCGATTCATATTTACAGCTGATGATGGTTGTTTACAATATTTCATTGGTGTAACAGGGCAAATACGTTCATTCAACTATGACCCAATAATAGGATTACAACTCTCAAATCAGGATTACAGTGTCTGCATACGAAATGAAAGAAATTTCTGTAGTATACAATATTCACAATGTGATGATCCTGGTAAAATCATAATTATTATTTAGTGATCAATTGAATAAAATAAAAAAATTATCAAATATCTATAGTTCATAATAGAAGTCAATCATTTACGCTGAGTGGTAATTCAAATAATGGTGTACCCGCTATGGTTGGTAGTGTGGGTGGTGCGAATGCTTGTCAAACAGATTATTTGATTATACCGATGGCAAGTAATGTAGGACGGCCACAAACAGGACCTGCCAGTGTTGACAGGATATGCGGTGGTATATTAGCTGCTGATATTACATTGCAATCAACACCAATAAGAAGTGAATTATCGTTATTGCATTACAAAATTTCTTAATAAATTTATTTTTAATATTTAGGTACTGTAAGACCGTTTAGGTTATGGTTTCATTCTGACAATGTTGAAGCACCAGTTGATGTAAATAATAAAGGGTTTTGTCTAAACTACGTCCAGCAACCTTGTACAAATAATTTATCATAGGATGGGTGAATTTATCATAAATTATTTTATAAGAGTACAAAATTTTTTAGACAACAAATAAATATTTTATAAAATACACACCAATCGTATTTTAAAATTAATTTGAATATCAAACTGTCATAAATAAAAAGTAAATTCTATACATATACGAACGATTAACTCAACATACCGCTACAGAACAAATATCACAGCAAATTCGGACCACGGTGGTTGACAATTATTCGCGCTATTACCGTAAACAAATATGATAAAGTGTCGTCGCATTTATAGACTCTGTAAATTGGATGAATTAATTATTACAAAACACCCCGAAGAAATCGGACTAACCTTACCTAACCTGCTTAAGAATTGAAGAGACATGTAGGATTATTTTCTAAAACAAAAGACAGACTTAGTTTTAAAATGAACCACGCAAATACCCAAATTAATCCCAGGATTGGGCTAAATCATGTTTGGGAATAGAACACATGATTTCAATTGAAATAAAGAAAAGAATGCATCGAAAGAGGGAGAGAGAATGCCTCAAGCGGAAGGTCTACTTTTAGATTCTACCAGAAGGATCTGAAAATGTTGAAAGAGATAAAAATTGTTAACCCACATCAACCTCATATAGAAATGGATTATGGTTGAAAGAGAGAGAGAGGGGATAAAGATTCAAGTAAAATTGGTGCGATTAGCTACATAACAGTCAGGGAATAGAACTTTTGATGACAACAATAAAATACTATTCCAAAGAATTACAAAAGCAATAAAGATGAAATTTGCCATTGTTCCGCTGTAAAGGTGCTGAATAATTCTAACAACGATTTCCAACGCTGTTCACATTCTCGTTGCGACACCGATTATTTACCGGGCGCATCCACCATTTTTATAACTCGTCTACCATTAAAATTTATTCAATTTTTCTTGTTCTTTATTTGACATCATCATTCTATATTTAAGTGAAAATCATTAAAACAATGATGATTCCACTATATCTGTCTTAAAAGAAACCTTACGATGTACCAAAATGGAGTCACGTTTAAATCTACCTGAAATGTTCAATTGTCTCTTCACATTTCAAGCTTGGTCGAAACTTATGAAAATTAATAATTTGCTATCAATAGTAAATTGAGATTGTTGATAATTTCCGCCTTTTTTAATACGTACCTTTTTGGTGTAATAAGTTTGTAATTGATGTTGAAGAAAAGTCAAGCATTGTGGTAATAAATTAAACATTTATTAAAGATTCTGTATGTTATACAACAAATTTGTTTTATACATACAAGCCACAACATATAATACATACAACTCTATGGATTAGAAACGAACGAATAATTTGTGCCACAAGACGGTGATCAATTCCAAAAATTAACGAATACTTTGATGTAAAAATACAAATTATTTGCAATTTGCAATTGAACAATATTAATAATTTAGGTACATATGCTAAAGTATTTTATTCATATTTGGTTCTTATTTATAAAGTTATCTTTTAAAATTAATTGATATTAATTCGTTAATTAAATAATTTAAATTAATCACCATATATTAAAATGTGTCCATCAAATTTAAATGGATTTTTAATCATTTATTTTTATTTCTTCATTAATTAGCATTTAAATTATTGAGAATTTTCATTTTAAATAAACCATTATGAGGATGAATGTGCAGCTTCTTTTGCCTTCATGAAGTATGTTAACATATCTATCGGTAGTGGGAACACAATAGTTGAATTCTTCTCAGCTGAGATTGTGTTTAATGTCTGTACGAATCAAAAGTTTTTGTGTTCAATAAATGTAAATAATTACACAGACAAATAAATGAGGTATGAAATCAATAACAGATATGTGACGATGCAAATAGTAATTTATAGAAAAATGTGGAGAAGAGGAAGCTGATTATAATGACGAAAATAGGAAAAATGATAATATGAGAGTGGTTGTTTCGTTTGTTGAATACTTTAAAGCATCACATGTATTATTACAAAGAGATACACACACACACACACACACACACAAATACAAGGAATCAAACTACAGAAAAGTTGCAAATTTTAAGCAATTTGCTCCAAATTCTCATTTAATATTTTAAAATCAACACCTACAATTTGGCCACAAATACATACATTTAATATATATTTGATTAATTTGGTATATACAAACAGTTAATTTCTTTAATAAAACAATCAATATGTATTTACAAATATATTTTTTAGAGATTTTCCACGAATTTATATATCAAAGCTAGTTTCATCATTCCTTTTTGGTCAATCAATAAATTCGTGAAATTTATTTTAAGCCATTTAAAGACTATTATTTATTCCGATTTCGGTTTTTTTTTTTAAGTGAGAAATATTCTTTAATTAATTGCTGTGTTCATTTGTAATTTTTCGACAAAATGAGATTTAAGCTTTTATTTCTCATTAAATCGCTAATAAATTACTTTCATTTAACACAGAATATTTGATGGCTTATTGTGCACAGCCTAATTAATTATGTTAATTGTGTTTATTTATTAACTAATTAATATTAAAATTTATATATAAAGATATGGATATATGTAGATAAGAATACAAATGTTGTTAAATAGTGATAAAGTGTATAGTTATTTTATGACTAGATACATTAAAAATTTTTAATATAATTTGGCACCCTACATTGCACACACAATCTACAGTGGTTTGAGACAAACAACAACAACAAAAACAAGAGGAAATTTTAACAAAAAGTAAAATATTTTTATATACGTGATTTTAATTATCTCTTGGTTTTAACAATATACATGATGTTGGGTTATTCTTTTTTTGCTTAAACTCAAGACCATCTCTTTAACAAAAAAAATTCAACAGAATTGTCAACAGAAGCTCGGTTGTAACATTTTTTTATTCAAATTTTTAATATCAAAGGCGAAACAATACAAAAGAACATCAGTAAAGAAAGAAGAGGAGGAACCAGTTATCCATTTAATTTAAAAAGTAACAGAATAGCTTTTATGTCGTTCCTCTGTTTACAATGTCGGACAAAATAAACAACAAAAAAAAAAACATATTATTTCAAAATGTAAGTAGTAAGAGTTTTAAGAGAAACAGTAATGAATTTGTTAACAAAATTGATAAAGATTGGTCTTATCGCCGGTGGATAGTTGTAGATTTTATAGTTTGTCGGGCGACAATGAATGTTGAACAAGTAAAAGATAAGAATAAATTCGGCAATCGTGTTTGTTTTGTGTGTGGTGAAAAATTCAACGCTCATCTAAAAGTTACCTTAAGACTCACAATTTAAGTCGAAAGATCCAAGTTGGTCCGACAAACTATATTGTTGCAAAATCAAACCAACATCTTGTATATATAATGTTTAAAATTGTTGATGCCAAACGTTATTTTTCATTTTAATTTTGCATCACACACTTTATTTTAATTTAGGAAATATTAAAAATAAATTTTAGAAATTCTAGTTATCATCCAGCCGATGGCTGCTACGGCAATGATGACGACTTATTTCTCAAAATTTTAAACTTGAATAGACCGAAAAAATAATAATTTTAAATCAACTTTTTGTTATTCCAATTTTTGTTTAATTTTGAGCGTTTATAATGTTTTGAATTCAGGTCAGATTTTTAAAAGATATTATTTATATTAAGCGAAATTAATAATTTGATAGATAAAAAGGTGCATGGAATTTTTAATTATTAATTAACCTTAACATCTAGATTTTATCTAAAACTTTATGATTAAAATCTTCTATAATGAATGAAAGACAAGTGTAAGTTATATGTGCTTTAAAACATTTATAAAAAACCGTAAAAATTAATTAATTAGTTAATTAATCAATCAATAATGGCAACTACGCTGCAACAATAAGAAAAGACACTAATGGCAATAATAATTAATCATAATGAGAATAATAATAATAAGATAGGTGATTATAAATAGATAATACATCAAAATTTCGTTACATTTACGAGTTAATAACATATTCTTATAGAATTTGTTTTCATTTGTTGTTTTGCTTTAGCAATCTTTAGAAAGGACTTTGATTGTCCATTGCTCCTTTACACTTCATGAAGTATGATAGTATGTCAATCGGTAGAGGGAAAACGATGGTTGAATTCTTCTCCGTTGATATTGTATTCAGTGTCTAATGTAAAAATTTACGATGATTAAGTCTTTAATTCAATTATACAAGATGATTCTCAAACATAGTCCATTCGATACTTTGTTTTATTAACTGAACTGAAATAACATCTGCTACTGTAAACTTGTTTGTTTTTTTTTTTTTGAATCACAGTTGCCACGAGAACTGTTTTACAATTCCACAGTCACAACAATTGTTGAAAAGTAATCTCTCAATGCTGTGTTATACATGAGATTTATCAAAATATTCATCAAAAAAAAAAACTACTCCACGGATTTTCAGTTTGAAAGAAATTCTCAACCTTTAATTTCATTTAAAACAATGAATCAATGCGAAAAAGAAAAGAATCGAATGGACCATCGAATATCATCTTGTATAAACAATAGTTTCATGCGACTTTCATGTCATAGTAATAATAATAATAATAATAAAATATACATAGGTATGCATTACTAATTTATCTAAATGTTTGATTTGTGTGTTGAACTTGGTTTGATTTGTGGAAAAATCAAGAAACACAAGAAAATAGATTAAATTTACCAACTATGAATCCAATTAAATGTCAAATTCAATCAATCACTACAATGCAAATATTATAGGTTTTTATTGGAGAATTGTTCAATGTCATTAATCCATCCTATAAAAACCTCAATGTTAATGATCAACAATCAACAACAACAACTGAAACTTGATCTACATAAAATGGTTTCTCTATAGTCGGTATTAATTGAAAATGTTTCAGAGCTTCAGTTGATTTTCATAAATGCCACTCTGAATATTAATTGAACTGGTCTATGTTTCTTGTATTCTCCCAATTATCGTGTTCTATTCTAGTTTTGACTATTCTAAATCTAATCTATTGTTCTATAAACTAATAATCTATAGTGTTTGGTTACACTCATCTAACATAACAAGAAAATTTGATCAGGGAATTTGTCTTATCAAGCATTCTAATTAAATATGCAAATACAATTGTGTGGATAGTTAAGCAATTTTGATACGTTTACATAAGATAATGTAAAGCAACATTAAATAAATTTTATTTAATAAATTGATTTATAATTTGTGCATAAACTTACCTGTAGATAACGTAATTGTAGAGCCGCTGGCGAATCACCAATTACCTCTGAAGCTTCACGTAAAGCTCTAGATGCTTTCTGTTCACCTTCAGCGGCGATCACTTTAGCACGAGCTTCACGAGCTGCTTCAGCTTCAGCTGCCATAGCACGTTGTAATTGAACTGGTAAACGGACGTCCTTTCTATAAATGAACATAAAACATAAAAACGCTTTCAAATAATTAAAACTATAATTTTATGTTTTTCTGTTTTTGTTGTTAATCTCAGACACACAATTTAATCTGTCAAGTGTCAACTTATTACTTATTGATTGACCAAAAGGCATCTAAATCCTATTTAACAAAACTTACATTTCAACACGTTCAACATTAATACCCCATGATTCAGTTGCCTCATCCAACAATGCTTTCATATGTTGTGAAATACTTTCACGTTCACTTAAAATTTCATGTAATGGTCGTTGGCCCATAATATTTCTCAATGTTGTCTGTGCTAATAATCTAGTTGAATGATGGGCATTTTCAACATTCGCAATAGAAACTGTAGCATTTGATACACGATAATAGACAACAGCATCCACTGAAACGGTTACACTATCTTTCGTCAAAACCTATATGCAGAGAAAAAACAATGTTTATTATGTACATAATGATGATAAAAACTGTTTATTTATTGTTTTAACGTCGAAAAAATAATTCAACCGAAAATAACAACATTAAAATCATAAATTCAAAATTTGATTATAATATAATTGAATTAAAATGAATGAAATTCAAATCACATCATGTAGGAAATAAAAAATTAATCCGATCAATATTTAAAACCAACACGAGGTTTTCGTCCCTTGACAAAAAAACTCTCCTACTTGTGTGAGTATTGCAAATTGGGAATTTCGAACAGAACCTACCAAAACTTTGAGAGAATGATGATTTGCTTAGTTTACTTAAGAGTTTCACCATAGTTTGTATGGAGAAAATATCTGTTATATTGAAACAAATTGATCATAATCTTCGAATATTCAAATTGTGCTTTGTGATTAATTTAATGAACAAGTTTATGATTTAGTTAAACAGAATGAGCAATTTGTTATTTTTCTTTTTCTTGACAAACGGTATAAAAAAGGTGTAAATAAAAAACAACGTTGTACGCATGAATTATGGAAAGTTGTAATTTCAACTTTTTTTCTTAGATTCTACTAAAACTTTATAAAACATCTGCTCCTTACGAATCCATTTTTTTCTATCAAAACTACAAGAAAAAGTGAATATTTGATGTATTTCCTCACAAATCTCTATCAGTGAACAAACAAAACAAGTGCCAGTTTCTTCAAATTTAGTGACAAATATAACTGAAATTCTTCCGTCCTTCTCTAACTCTATCGCTTATATCTATTTGTCTAAATAACAATGGAAATATTGATTCAACTTCTCCATAGAATAAATAAACACTCAAATACTGCACTCACTGAAATCTAATTATTACTAATTGTAATGACATTAACGACCTAGAAACACACTTAGAACTATCCAACATCTGTATTTTCATAATTAATGATTAACTCCATTACAGTGATTGAACTAATTAACTGAAAAGGGTAAATGTAACTTAACTAATTGACAGATGAAATTAAGACCACAATGTTTCCTTTATAAATATCACAGTTGAATAATTTTAATTTTAATTTCATTTATGAATTCATTAAATTGTGATCGTCCATCTTTTTCCAAAAAAATAAAATGCCTAATGGATTTAACTAATTAAAAGAGGGCTGTTTTCTATTAGGAAAAAAGTTCCAAAAGCAACCCTAGAATTCTAATCAACTCAGATCTGTTAGCTCCATTGAATGTTATGATAACGTATTGAATGAACATCCGGTTTTAGAATGATTATAAATTGAAGTAGATTTATTAGTTAAGCTGCTCGCGCTTAAAATCCGCTTTATAGTATTCAGGAATACCCTTTAAGCTTCTCAAAAGGAAGTCAATTATTGATTAATTATATTCTTCTAAACTTTAAATTTAAAGAGTACTTATCTGATGATGTCTTGGATAATTACTATATTTACTGTTTATTTGTGTATAATAGCGAAAATTAATAAATTTATCGTTTATAACGAACAAATCTAGATGTGAAAAGCAAAAAAAAATTTGCATCAAGAAACACATTTGATAGATTCAGCCTACATCTTTATTCCATTCTTTCCAATTCCTCAGTCACCATTATTTCTTACTGACACAAAAAGAAAAAAAAATGCATTGACAACACTTGTGAAATGTATTTATTCTAGAATCATGTTGTGTTTCTTTTTAACGTGAAATAAAATTGGCTGTCATTGATCAAAATGGAATAGAGGAAATAACAAAAAATAAACAGATTGTTCCAACAGAAGTTTAAGTATTAATATACTTGGGAAATGTTTGAAAGATTGACATTTCCAATCTTTATAAGGATTTGTTTCTATCAATTCCCCATCTACCATTCAAAACATTGTATACCTACTACATCTTGATACAGTCTGGAAGATTTGCTTTCAATTCCCAACTTGTTGTTTTTTTCTTCTGATTCTTTCCAACATCATCATTAAAATTATAGCAAAATTTCACAGTCATACTGTTAATTAATTCTTGTCTATTGATGCTAATCCACAAGTAACAAGAATTCAATTCTCTTTAATTAACGTATATATACTTGATAATGGACTTTTGTTTTAGTCTAACACAATCAGGAACTTTTGCTTTAGTCTCGATAAAGTTTTCAGCTGTATACAAATCACTGGAAACTCATCAAAAAGTAATAAATCTTACAGATTCGATACAAAAACTGGTGCGACACGTCTGTACATTCTTTAGGGATATAAAAAATCGTTTATTAATTCTAAACTACAATACAAACATGTCTTGAAACAAATTTGTTTGTAAAACTGTCGTTATCTGCCAGTTAAATTAGTTCTTTTTCAGAGTTGTACAAAGTTACAGAAATTACGTTAGACGGTAGATCTAAAGTTCTCAAATATCAAAATTGATGTTTATGTTTGTTGTTTCTTTTTTTTATTACCTAAAAGAAACTTGTTGCATTCATCCTAATTTTAACGATTTTACTCATATCTCAATAAAAAGCGTACATTGACTCAAATTATTGCCGTGTTCGATCAAAAGTTACATTTTTCTAGCAAATCTCCAGAGTAAACTTTATTTCCGTTTTTTTTTTTTTTTTTGTTACGAACTCAATTTTATTTTTATTTAGTTGTTCTGTCAGCTGATCGTGATCCTAACATGTTATAGAACTTTTTACTCTTATTTTATTTCATTTAAAGGAAATAACACAGAATTTTACCGTCTTTGTTTCTGTGTATACATATATCTTTTACTTGACAGAAAATTACAAAAATTGCTTCAGTTTATTTTGTTTCTTCTGATGTTTTAGTTTTTTACGAGATAATACAATGAACGTAAGAAACTTTTGACCTTTCATCAATTTTTGTTATTATCGGTTGATTGAAATGCAAAATTATTTTTAAAAAAAATTGTATACCTCTTGTGGTGGAATATCATACGTTCTTGTACGTAAATCGACACGAGCGTATGCATCAATACATGGTAAAATGAAGAAAATTCCTGAAATATATAACAAAGAATCTTATTAAAATTTGTTTGTAAAGTTCCAACTGTCTGTTGCAAGATATTTTTGTTATATATATGTATATATATATATAAAGTAAAAGAGAATCTGAAATAAAAGCACTGTAAATTCCTATTAGAGTTGTTTTATGAAATCCTGTAAAGAACAGAAATGAAAATTTTAAAACCCAACATAAATCTTGATGAAATTGAATTTTACTCTATACTATATCTGTATGATAACTTGATAGTGAAGCTATTATTGGGGTTGAAAGAAAATAAAATACATTTGCGAAACAAAAAATACAGAACATGACCTTTTCAGATATTTCGTTTGAAACGAGGTATTCTAAACGAAAATAATTCTCTAAAAGAAAGCTTTCAATAACTTAGTCAGTCTACGGTAGCTACCATCAATGTTTCTGCTTTCCGATCCCAAAAACTACGACAAATAGATAAGCAGATTCATGAAGACCATATTCTAGAAACTTTGTATATGTATATTTACTTTTCAGTTCCATACTTTGAAAAATTTCAATGCATTATCATATTTAGATTTGTGTAGGTTTTGTCTACATAATGATAGAAATCTGTTATTGATTTAGTGCATAACTGTTGATGAAGCTATAAAGTTTTCCAATCATAAGAAACACATTTTGTTTAATCGTAAATCAATTTTTATTGTATCATCGCATGATTGTCATCATGCAATTTACTAAACTTATTTCACTAAATTTGATAGATTTGTTGTCAAGGAATCTTGTACTTACCAGGACCTTTAGCACCACCTGACAATAGACGACCTAGACGAAATATAACAGCACGCTCATATTCTTGAACAACCTGTAAATATCAAAACATCAAATTTGTTTACCAATTACAAGTAAAAATCAATCAAAGCTTATATAAATGTTTTGGGAAATTTAATTATAATAAAACCTGCATGTCAAAATCAGCAGTTGTGTGTTCTTTCCAAATTCAACTTTGTTTAGAAATAGAATAATTGAAAATCGAAAATTGAAAATTCAGTTCAATTAAACACTTTATATGATTTTCGCTGAGGAAAAGTAATCAATTTATAAATTGATTAAAAAAATTTTCCACCCTTAATTGAATGTCTCTATAAAAGCTAGTCGACCGTCAATCATTTGACGACAATCAAACAAATTAGAACAAATTAGATCTAATAGTTTAGTAAATGTTTGTAACAAAATCAAATTCTAACAAACCATTGTAAAATACACCTTGGAATATTATTAAAGTCAATTAATTTCAATGGAGATAAAGAGTAATGACTATAAAGAGAAAGAACAATAATAGAGGTAGAATTGCTTTTATATAGGTATAGATATATATTGTCTGTGGTATAGCAGTAAGGAAAGCCGGCGTCAGTTGTTTTCAGACTTCGATTCCATTTAATACCAAGGATCAGACAAGTTGTTATCGCATCATTTACTTCTTCTTACCATCTATCAGTAATTTTATCTAACACGATTTAGATCAAGTTTCGACATAGAGGCTACAAAAACGATTTAATACAGGCTGTCATGGTATTTCAGTAAATGTCATCAAGTGGTTTATAGAACTATTTCCAATTGGAAACATTCAATTAATATTAATTATAATATAAAGGAATTGTCTATAAATAGATATATTTATCTATGTAGATGTATGAATCAGTCATGAGTATCAACTCATGATCGATAGCCTGATAATTGTTAAAAGTCGAATTAGACGCCACTTGTTTATCTATAAGATATCAAAAACATGTTTACATCAATGTGTGTTCATTTATGCAAAATTATGGAAAATAAACAATAAACATCAGTAAACGGATAGATTTTTAAAAAACTATTAAAGGATTTCTATATGTATAGTGAACGTAAAGCGGAAAAACTACATAACAAAGATATATTTTTACTTGTGCAAAATTTAAAGCACAGACTGTTTTGTTATATAGAACAGATTTCCCACTGCTTTGGAATGAAACTGCTATAGGAAATATGATGGACAGAGTTCTCAATTGTGTATAGTTTGTCCTTTATTTTCTTTTTACTTGTTGATGAATGATAAGTTTATGTATGGAAATTTACCCGGCGCCTCCGCCATATTTCACTGTAAACACTCAATTTGATTTTTAATTATATTTATATGGAAATTTAGTTTATGATTAACAAAAATTGATCCAAATATGAAGCTCTTTTAATAATATTTGCAGAATTCTAATATTTTTCTACAAAAAAATGGCACTAGTGGTGAAAATTAAGCATTTGTCTTTATACGGAAAAAAGAATAATTACCAACAAGGGAAATTCAATTTTAGTCTCTTGTTTGCTTACATTTCATTTGAGGCAATATATTATTAAGTGACAAAATAAATATGAGGAAATGTTGGAAATTCAACATTTATCTTGCGAAAATCTACAGTTGTGGTTTGTTTTGTATGATAGAGACATAAGTTACTATTATTATAAATTAAGCGGTTATTTAACTTAGGATTGATTCTTTGAGATAAAATTATTTTGATAGATAACGAATGAGGTAGAAGCCATACTGTGTGCTAGATATTAAAAATGAAAAGAAGCCATTTGAGTGGTACATCAAGTTGTATGTAAGAATATAAGAAATATTGACATCGCATTTATCTCAATACAACGGCAGAAAAGTAAATCCAATTTCCATAAAAGACATGAATCATATTCAAAAAGAGCTGACAAATCTCGTTCTCTTTTCTGATGCCGCTGATTTTTGTACTAATAAATAAAATGTAAGAGTATACCCGTACATGTTCAGGTTTTATCAGAAAATAAAACTTTCTGGTGAAATTTTGAAGATTGTAAAAGTTATTTTCTATTAATTTTACACTGCGCCACAAACTCATTGAAATATTCTCACATCTAAAGAAATCTTGTTCTAGAAAAAGGGAAATCTCGTTGAATAAATAAGCTCAATTGAAATTTTTACGAATCTCAAAGATAGCTCACAACAAAAGAAATAGCTCTAAAGATTTTCAACTTTGTTAAATTGAAAGACTCAGTTGTAAATTTTCCGGTGATACTACAAGAAACGATAATGAGGAAGTTTTCGGATAAAATACAGATCTTTTGAATTGTAAATTGGCTGCCACCATCCAAGTTTTCATAACAAAATTTTGAAATAATTGAGTCGATTCGTGTAAATCCGATGTAAACAATAAGAGAAAATCTATTATGTATTACCTACACCGTCACACCAGAGAATATCGGGAATTTTCTAAAGTTCTGACAGATTTTAATTTATATTTCGTTTTAAGTTCAATGATGAAAGAAATGAACAATTTATATTGGAAAATGAATTTTTTGTCAGTTTAAAGCTTAAAAACATTCAATACAGATACACGAAATGATTTTTTTTGCTAAACAAAAAGTCATTTGAATGATGTATTTCACAAATTTCTTTTTCACTTTCCGTCGACCTCAATTATGTACGTAGGTATGGATACGCAAAACAAGTTTACATTGGAATACATTTAGGATTCACAAAATAAAACCAAATATACATTTCATAAGACTTGATTTGAATATAGATGTAACATGCCATATTTGGATGTTGTAAATGGAAACTTGGATATGTAGAAATCGACAATAAAAATATAGCGGTTATTCTACAATAATTTCTAATAAGTGCACAAATTCAATTAAACTACAGCTTTAATTGTTTTATTGTTTAATAGAATTTGGATCACTCTAAAATTCGGAAGTTCCTAGAATTGTTTGTGTTTCATACGAAACATAAACTTTAAATTAGTTTTGCTCTCAAATGAATTAGAAATGAACTTACCTTGAAGCAGACGAATAAGGAGAATGGCATTGTTAAAATTACGATAACCCATGATAAACCTGTTAAAATCTTCCCGCAAGTCTTTGTATCTTCATCTACCAGCTCAGCTGTAAAAATTAAAGAAAAGATACAAAAGTTTCTATTAGAAAACTGCCATATCCTAATTGGCTGTTACAAATGGTCGAATTTTACTACACATCCTTTCATTTCAGAGAAAATACCAGTTTTATATCTACGTACACCCATATTTCTTATCGACATTCTCACCTATAATTTATTTAGTGAAAAACATTTAGAAATCACAATAAATTAGGAAGAATGTTATTTGACCAACAGTAGCAGTTTTTCAGAATTACATCGGAGTGAAATGTGATACTCTTAGCAGCAGACAATGGATAGAAGTGAGTTGAGTAAGAAGAAGCTGATAGACCCAAGAAAATTGAGAGAATGTTAAAATCGATATTGATAGTACAAAGACCTTGCAGTGAAACTGAAATACTACATCAACAAGTTTACTCTTATTTTGACCCAAAAAAAAAAATTATAAAAAAAATAGAAATTAACTTAATCCATTTCACCCTATTTGAACGTAGATCGTTTATTGATCTCCATTTTCAAGCGATAAAGGCGTAATTTGGAAAGCTTGAACTTTTCAATATTGTTCGAATGTCGATGTCATTTATGTGTAATTGGAAAATCGTTATAATCCAACATTGTGTATTTCAATTTGGATGTAGGTAAACGAAAAATATTCAACAAGGAACGTAACAATAATTAGAGGAATAGCTTCTCCTCTCAATTCCAGGTTGTATAGATGGGTGAATGTCCGATGGTGGAATGTAGTACGAAATTCAATACGGCTCAGGCAAAATAATGAGAAATTAACAACTGGTTATGACAAAAGATAATTAAATAATTGAAATTGTTATATCTGCATTGAAAACTAAATATTGAATCATAAAATTCCATTAGGTAACCAGATATTCGTTTGTATTTATTTAAAAAGCTTTGAAAATACTCAAAATGTGTTGAATTGTTCGGTTACCCCCATTTCATTATTCATAACTACAGATGTAGGTATACCTACAAGTATGAAAGAGTATTGTAGAAGAGGCTTCGAATCCTATATGACTCATTAACTTTTCATGTAGGCAATACTATCACTAGAAAGGTCAAATTTAGAATTCCTCGACAAAATAATCAAATTAAACTTTTTTTTCTATTACCAGAAACCACCACCAACAACATTAATCTTGTAACATTCATGATAATCGTACTTAATTTATTGTTTAGATTATAAAAATTAGCTTTTATATAAGTTTTGACAAATTAATGTTAACTGAGGTTAACTGCTTCAATATTGTGTTACATCTTTAAACTGATAATAAACACCTATATATAGCAGAGGAAGATGATACTTTCTTGAATAATTAAGTTGAAAAAACTTGAATTGGGGATAATTTGTTCGCAATTATAATACGAAAGAAGATACTATTACCCTTCAGGGTCTAACAATTCAAGTTTAACGTTACCACAACATTTATTAATAACAAACTGTTGGTTTTTGAAGAACTACGTCATTGAACTTTAAAAATAACGACGTCACTGATACATAGATGTCATCATACAGTAAACATCTATCTATCAACAAACTTCTCATCCGATAAACATACACAATTAGATCTAATTAGGTAATATAATATAGAGAATGAAATAGATCAAGATAGATGGAAAAAATATATCATGCAAACAAACATACTGGAACTGACCTTCTGTCATTTTCTTAATGATAGATTATACGTTGTAATCGAAGCACGAGAGCAGCATGTATGCCGCTCTCGAACACGTTTCAGCACTGATAGCAGGCTTTTAAAGCTTCAATAGTGGTGGTTGATGATGGTGGTGCTGGTGGCGGTGGTGGCAACGGCAATAGTTCAAGCAGACGCCCCTTTTTAACCGAATATGTGCGACCAATTCCGACAACCAAAAAGCGCATACATGTACCTACTGCCAAGCCTAATATAATACGATAACACCAAAACAAATGGAATCTAAAAGCTACTGTGACTAGCATAATAACAATCTATCTGGAATATACTATTAGCAGTTCTATAGTTCATACTTTTCATTGACACAATCTACGATTGTTATTCGATCTATAAAATTTCAAAGAAAAACACTGCACTTTGTGTTTCCGAATAAGTAGATGCATATAATGTGTATTATCAGTTCATTAAGTACCACTTAATGGATTAAGAAGATAGATTGACCACTTTAATGTAACCTGAACAGTGATAAATTGGTCAGTTACTTTATCCATCCAATATTCAGTTTCTCACGTGTCTCTCTGACCATCCTAATTTAATTCCTTTTTTTTCAGTTGAGCAAATCCAGACTTTATTCGACAATTCATCACGTGCATCAATCTCAACATCAAAGGAAACTACGACTTCTGCACTTCTTTTCTGTTATCTAATCATATAGAAGCTTTAATAAAATTAAACGCTGGATTGTTTCGTAAAAATAACATTATAACAGAAGTTGAACTTCTTATGCTCTAAAGGCGTAGTATTAACATCTAAGAAAACAAAAACCTATTTAGAAACCCACCGAGCAATACCACCATCGAGGCATTAACGTTAATTGATCGATCTCTTAGTTTGAGGCTTTTCAAATAAAGGCGAGGCTGTAAAAGTAATAAGGAAAAATCTAACAAGGGTAATCGATTTAGTCTCAACTGGCTTAAAGCAGTACATGTTTTATCAACAGAAACCCCTCTGTATAGGCTCCAATTTCATCTTAATTTTAATAAATATTTTCTACATAAAACAAATTTCCCACCTAAAGGAAAATCATTCACCTCATCATTTATTGGGTCTTTTTGTCTTTAACAAATAAATCGAATGGCTTCTCTACTACCATTTGAACTTTTTTGAACCTGACTGTACCTATATCAAGGAAATATGTCTAGCATTATTCATGTTGTTATTCCTGATGAGGTATCTTTCCAAATGGATTCTACATTAATATTTAAAAAATCCTTGATTTTCCTGATACCTTATAAAAGAAAGGTGTACGTTCTTTGGCATCTACTCGACGTTTTTCTTCTCTCAAATATCACCAGTTTCTCGATAAACAATTGATTCAATGGAAAGAAACAAACAGACTTGTAGTAGTTTTCCAGATAGTGTTTTTATGTTTATATAAATTTGAAATTAAACTGTCTTTTAATTACGGTAGTAAGTAATAAAAACGCACGTGTCTATAATCGACTTAAAAAAAAATTAGATCGCAACAGATAGAATATTTTTTTATTGATTATTGCGAATTCCTACTGTTCAATATTGAGGAAGGTAATTAAAAATGGAACAAATCGAGCGTATAATTCATCTACTCAACAAAGAAATAACAAGAAATATTAACTGTAAAAAGATAATTTCAATAATTTAACAAGTATGCTTCACCATCTTTATAAAATGAACTCAAAAAGAGAATAATTATTCAAATTTGAAGCAACTGATTTCAGCATTTATTCAATTATTAATGAATACGAATCATCGTACAACATTATTATTGTTTGTGATCTGACGCAAATGAATATTGTATTACCTAATACAAAAAAAATCAATATTATCATATTTTACAAAGAGTAATAATAATAAACCAAACGTGTCTTGTTTATAAAGTATTGCGTTTTTGTTTTCATATAAAAGTGTGTTTTATTCCTCTCTGTCAATGCTACGTAGCTTTATACACTTACAACTAGCATGATGGATAATGGAGTAACGTTTGATTGCTAAGGAAATGGAATCCGAGCTTATAATATCATAAAGGAAATATAATCTGTTCAATTTTTGAAAAAGTAGATCTCATCATATTGATAAAAAAAAACTTAGCCCCATATCATATGATATCAACCAATCCTGATAAAATAGGATGCAATATTTTAAAAGATTAGCTTTAATGTTTTATTTTATATTTTTTGTCTAATTATAAGAATTAGCAAACGCTAAAACTTTAATAAGCCTCTGTCCTCTAACCATGACTAATAATTAAATGTATGCACAGACAGAATACAATAATTACTGTCTCCAAAACCTTTTATGTCATTAGTACACTGAAGGATTTGAAATATTTTGCTACGTATCTAAATGCAATTGAAACATCCAACATTTGAATGATATTACAACAAACATCTAAACTGTGTCATAAAGTTTCTCTGTTAATCTTTTAATATTTATAAACTTTAAATTAATTAATTCTAATTTATTCAATGAGATAACGATAATGTAGTAGGTATACTGTTTAGGGAAAGCATCTCACATTTACTAACACTGAAAGAATTGGATTAGATGAAGTGCTTCATTCACGCATATTCGTTATAACAATAGCAAACTAGAAAATGATTTTAAAAAAATACAATTAATTGTTATTTGTTAGTTTCAAGATCAGACAGTAGGTATACGTGTACCAACGAAAATCAATACATAAATAAATCAGTAATGTGTCTTTTGTTTGTAGTACGTACATTTATTATGCATTGATGATGTTGAAGTTATTACATTAACAATAACAACTAGATTTTAATAGAAACTAAACGAAAAAGTTTGAAAAACAACTAATAAAAAATGTACCTAATTTCGGTAGAGATAATTTTTTATATAATTTCAGATTAGATCAGGACTGAATGAATTAAGAATAACTTGATTTTCAAACAAAAACTAGGTATGTCTATTACAATTTGTGACATGGAACAATAAAATATAGTAGTCAAGCCAAGTTTATTTTGTCATTTTCTCTATTTTCCATATAATTCAATCACCCAGAACGCAAACAATTTTGAACAGAACAGAAATGCTACACCTTGTATATCATACATAGTACATATACTCCATTCGCTAATATAATTATTGATAAATAAAAATACAAAAATAGCAACATGTTCTATAGATAAATGTCTACAATACAAGCTGTTTTGATGTCATTTTGATGAAGACAAAGTAAAAGGCAAAAACGATTAAAATATCATTATCGATTAGAGTTGCCAACGTTTCCAGGGATATCGAAACGATGTACATAAATAATAGTAGTAGTTATTTAAACGACCATTACGCGTCGGAAAATGACCGGAAATAACACAGAACATTACTGTTTAAAAAAAAAATAGAATTCTTAAATTCAACAATTTTCTCATTAGTGATACAGAGGAGATCAGAAATCAGGATTGAGATAGTAATCTTTAAACAAAAAATAGGTACCTCACAAAGGAGGCATTTTTCACCACTAAAGAGTTTCAGGGATATGCTATAGAGTCAATAATTTCCCAATTTATGATTATGTTATATTTATCGTCTAGGAACCTTATCCAATAAAATTTTGATACTCTCCAATTTTTGTCAATTTCTGAAATTTCCTACAAACGAAGAGTAGAAAAAATTGAAAATCTGTATACTATAATTTGTATCGTTATTCAATGCCATTATTAATAAGAAAACTGTAACTGTAGTTACCGTTTGGGTACATTCTTGCCATCCAGTTTCATCACATTTGCAAACCACAAGAGACTGTAATTTTTTTCTGTTTGTAATTAAAACACACCTATCTATCTACACAATACACGCAAATGTGTAAATTGAAATTCAATGAAATATAATTACGTGACTGATGTGTATTTTATTTAAATGCACATGCGTTATATTGCTATACTTTCATGGAAATTTTCAATATGAAATATGCAAATAAACATCAATAATAATAATATTGGAAAGAATCAGCAATAGAAATGTTAACATAAATGTACGTAGGTGTTTTCTAATGACTACTTAAAAACACACCATTGCTCAGACAAATGATCAAAAATATTTGGGCAAAAACTACACTAGAAAACTAAAAATCTACACAATAAACATCTATGTATAGGTGTGTGATAAAGCATACAGTAACTCACCTTTGTTCCCTTCATGAGCTATAAAGAAATAGTAAATAAATTTTTCAACATACATTGAACAATATGATTACAGTAAAACCTCGATTAAGTCGAATTTGGAAGATTTCACGAAAATTCTTGTTATTATTTAAATTTTATTAAATTGGGTAGCAAAATTTGGCGTAATAACAAAGAAAAAGACGTACATACTCAGTTACTAAAGTTAATAGAAAATCGTGACAGTATTAAACTACAATAAAGTTGTTTCTTAAAGAAAGACCTATCCAGCAGCAAAACAAAAACACAAAATCCAAATCCTACTGAAAACAACAGAGATTCAATCTTGCACAACACTACTTTACACAACAATCATTTTTTAAGCGAAATTAATAAAATTAAAACAACCACTACCTATCTACAGAACAATAAACAATTATTTAATTCAACACCAATATACACACTTCCAGGATAGAAATGAGGAGCATTACTTTTATTGTAAGTACAACAAAGTGTTGTTGAAATTGAACTTCATATTGCATGCATCAAACGAATTAAATCGAGATCGTGTAATTTGAGGATCGTGTAAATTAGAGATTATAAGTGCGTATTTCATATTATACTGAACTATATTACCTACAAAGTTATATAGCTAATATTTTATGAAAATAAATTACAACTTTCTAAATTAGTGTTAGTATGTTGGTTGGTATGCTTTTCTCAAGTACTAAATCCAAGTTCGCATAAACGTGGTTTTACTGTACAATAATAATAATTATTATTATTATTATCATTATTATTATTATTATTATAATATATAAAGATAAGTAAGACATACTGTTATCAGGAGCATTTCTATTTTATGTTTAACTCCCTACACAGTCCTATATAATAATTTGTAAAGTCTTAACTTTAACAGTTTTAGGACTGGTTCTATTTAAGAGAGAAAGAAGAAAGGACACAAAGTTTCGTGTCCTTATAAGGATGGGAATACTAATTTTAAATTGATTAAATCATAAAAATTTAATCGACCTTTATGTTTTTTTACCGATTTTTTTTTGCTATAGTTTCACGTCCCTACTCAATCCATCATTAACTGCTCTTGATATGTTATTTAATGTGATATATGAGATTAACAACTCAAGAGCTGTTACTGATGGATTGGATAATAAACTGAAACTGCTACGGCAAAAATCAATAAACAAAGTAACTAAAGGTTTTCTTTTTAATATCTATTGGCAATTCATTATTTTACTTCTTATTGTGTATTTTCATTAAAAAAAATTGATTATTTTACTTACCACCAAATACATGCTTCGCAAAATCCTCATTACTAGTCTGATGTCCATTTATTATTGTTGTCGACATCTCTGAAGATATGTTGACTTCACAATCAGTCACCTGAAACATAATTACATCACACAGTCACACAAAGCTACTTTTTTTCCAAGACCTAAACAAATAACGCCTTTTTCACCAATTCTATAGTAGTATGCCTACCTAAATATTTTATAGTTGATGTACCCAGCCGCATAATAAAAAATTAAGATTGTAGATAAGACAGAAGTGAGACTATGTATATAGCAAATTGAGATTAAACATGCCTGGATTTTTTGGATTGCGTTCTTCTATTTCTTCAATGAAGCAAATATTTTTATTTACTGTGAATATTATTGTTTTTAATATTTAAATTAATGTAATAGTTTGCAAGTGTACATCTTAATCGTCGGGAATCGAACTCGGAACTTCTACTTGCTATAAGCAGACGTGTTTCCAATTTGCGCCGTGCCGTGAACATAATAGAAAAGCACTAAATTAACAATATTTATTTTATTCACATGATTTCATTTGTATTACTCTAGGTACCTATACCTAAATAAGAAATTTGCGCGGTTGAAAATTTTGTGCTTTCACTGTACATCCAGCTTCCACTAATAAATTATGAGTGAGTTACGTTATGTATTAAGTTTGTATTACAAATTGTAAATAATAAATAGATTCTTATAAAGTTATAGCCGGCATACCTATCTAATATTCAAAAATGTTCGAAATAATTACGAATTTATTTTGAATATCTCCATAAAGACGAATATTGATCAAGAAACGTCTTCAACAAAGTTGAAAAAGTTAAAAAATGCTTTATAAAAAATTACCAACTTCTATGATCTAAGTATGGTCTACACAAGGACACAAAGAACGAATTTACTAGAGTTATTACTGCTGACTACAGTTGATCCATACGAAGACATACAATATGCTCCATATAGACGCAGCTTAATTATTGATTGCTTGAAATTGAGCAATGTGCGGCATGAGATCATTCTTAGATATTCGAGAAGTAAAACATCAAGTGAAATTTCTATCAATCAGAAAATATTTAACAAGGGATGACTTTAATACACAAAAACTAAGAATTCTAGACTGTAGGTACATAAAGAAATACGAGAACTTTTATTTTCTAGAGCAAAAAAAAAAATGTTTGCTTTTCTGAATAGAACAAAATTCGGATTTAGACAGGAATACCTATAAGGTCATCAAATATTGAAAGTAAAATCTCATATGTTTTTGTTGAATTGTAAATTTCAAACTATAGACTATAGTTCTATGTAAATGTGTACATAGTGGAGGGTAATTTCTTCTCTGGAGGTGGGCTTATCGATTTAAATCAATTCGTATCAAGTTTTGGATGAATCGATTCGATTGAAATACCTAATAGAATTAAAATAAAGAAATACTCGCATTTGTGTGGTATATCAAGAGATATTTGCCATTTGAAATTGTGTGCGTTCTAAGGAATAAGATTCACTTTTGATTAATTTCTGAACTGTTATTTTCTACAAAAAGGTCTAAATTCACGGAAAATCGATTTTATCAATTTTTTTCTTGCATAAATCGATACTGAATCGATTCATCTTAATTAGCCTTAAGCATTAAGCACATCTCTAACTCTCCTCAAAACCACCGTCGTATATTTCCAATTCTTTTAATATTCGTTCTGAATATTTCAATTATGGGTCAAGATTATTTCAGATATCAATTCTATTTTTAATATAAAAACAAAACAGTTGGAATTGGAAAATGTTCAAGACATGTGATGTAGTAATAATCATCACAGCAAATTTATAATTATACACACTTATTCAATAGAATGTTATAGACACATATTTATAAACTAAATATAAACCAAGACAATTGTGTTTATTTAAATAACAAAAAAATGCAATAAAATTTTGAAACTTTTGTATTTTTTGGGGAGTTTGCGCAATTAAAATAAAGCGGTAATATTACGCGAATTTCTATCTAATTAACATTAGAAACTCTTTAAAAGCTTTTATTAATAATTGAAAAACCTGATAGACATCTCCTAAATTTGAATTTAGAATGGAATTGAGTTAATTAAATCAATTATAAAGTTAACTCACTTTGATTATCTAATGGATATCGATGTTGATAACTGATAATAATAATAATGATTCTGTTCTGATCTTTCAAAATAATAACTTTCGTAAATTGATCATATCACTGGTAACAACAATAACAACAACAACAACAACAATAACTACTATGTACTTGTATATTGTAGGTTTCAAGTTATTGTGGTAATATGTATGTATTTGCTTGTGCGAGTTTTATTTTAGAAAATTAGTTTTGGAAGCGCTTGCGCTAGCGCGGACGCATTTCTTTTACATATTTGAAATCTTGGAAAAGTCCCTTTTTCCCACTAAAAGCTCATCATTCTCTAACTTAATTCTTGTAAATTCCAGTTAGTCATAAAATAATTGGTATATAATTAAGAAGAAAAATTAATTTTAAATGTTCAAATTATCTAGGAAATTTCATCCCCTATTTTACTGTTTTCAATAAAAAATGTTCAATCACCTCTTTTTTTTTATATAAAAATCAATAGTGTTAGTCTAATTAATAGCAACATATTATAATTGCATCATTCCTTTTTTTCCCTCCCTTGGAATTATTTTTATGATCGTTTGATTGTATTTATTAGGTCGTCATAGTGAAGTAATAATAATGATAAGGATAGAAATAGGAGTAATTGGTATAAAAAGAATATAACGCGAAAACTCGATTGTATTTATTGGAAACAACATCTGCGTCAAATCACATAGATGAAAATTTTATAAGTTAGCGTTTGTTATAGGTGACGTGTTCCTATCAACATCCAACTATTATTATCAGTAGATATATCGATTTACAATTCAAGAACAAAGATAATGATTTATGAATATTTGAGACAATCCAGACTAGTATTACCGTACCTACAATAATAACAGGCTTTTTAGTATTACTGTAATACAAACAATGCCCTACATTGAAAAGGCTATAAAGATTTAAAAAAAAAATTGGGTTATCGGTATATTGGGCTTAGGACCAAAACAGATTCCTATAAATTTGAATTTGGAAGCCTTCTCCCTCCAGTTTTTAAAGTCATGTTACCCCACTGACTCGAAACAAGACGATAGCATCAAATGAATGACACAATTTGTTTATATTTACCTACTCCAATCAACTTAATGCAATCGCAATATTAATCAAAAATTTATGATAAACCTGTTATAACTTTCAAGGATCAATTTTAATTGATTGGTAGAAGAGGCGCCGACAAATAATAATTATTTCTAATTCTTCACGATCAATAATCATAACTATATATATATATATATATAGTATTTTAATCAAATGATATTCTTCTTTTCTATTTCTATCAATTGAACCAATTCCAACCAATATGTAAATAGAGAGGGATATAAAAAGAAAAAATAATGTAATTTTTTTTATTTACAATATAATATGTATAGACTGTAGATCTGATAAAATTTGAATTACGCGCGTTAGTTACCACTGAACTCTTTACATAACTGGAATGGGGACTACTAATCGGCGAGCACGAAAATAAGAAATACAAACAATGTGGGACCATATGTTTCGTTCTAACTGGCGCTCTTATCCATACACACTTTTCTGTAAAAATCTATTTTTCTAATTCAGCTAATCTTTACTATAATTAATTGATAAATTTCAAAGATATGAACATCATTAAAGCAAACATTCAAGATGCAGTAACCACCTTAATTTTATTTGTCTTTTCCTTTGCAATTTGATAAAAAATTTATCTCTTTTAGTCAAACGATTAGATTACTTGTGAAATGTTTGATCAAATTCGTTTCTTTTTTTTGGCGAACCTGAATTGCGGTAAGGGTCAGTATTTGTACCTGCATGTCGTAAAGGTCCCATAATCTTTTACTGAGTTGCGGTACGGTAGCTACCGCCGGAATTTCCGGGTATAACCCTTCGAGGAATTAATACTCTTTTTTGGAAGTCAAACAGTCCTTCAAAATAATGTTAGTGTTGCATGTTAAACGAAGACTCAAATTTTCCACCAAATATATTCTAAGGATTACATTTAGCGAAGCTACCTGAAATTTACGTACCGCAACTCATACTACGGATTAGTATACTGACTCTGAACATTACCGCAACTCGGTATTGCGCTTTTTATTTGATTACTGATAAGTTTATCAGTCAAAACAGAACAAAGAAATATGTTCAAAATTACCTATAGCACCGTTTTCTCGACTTGTTGATTTGTAATTCTATATTCTTACAATTGATAGGGTGGTGTTATTTGTTGTTTTGGGTAATTGCATGGTGTTGGTATTTTTGTTTTCTTGATCTTCTGAGAATCTTTGTTTTTTTTGAATTTCTTGTTTTCATAAATTCTGCTAGCTTGCAAATATACTTCTAGAAGTATAGATAGGGGAGCAGATAGCTGTTGTTAAAATTTCATTTAATTTGCAGGAACGATTTTGCCAGAAGTTTCAGTACCTGATAGTTATAGTTTGTCCCATGACTTAAGAGATGCAGTAAAATAATAAAAATTAGCGTACAATAGATACAGAAGCAAGGACTTGATGGAATATTGCCACCATAAATAAATATTTAAAATTTCTCATAACCACAAACTGCACAGATGTTTTTTTTTTTAAAACATAGGAAAGGGTCGATCTTCCCCAAAAGCAGGTAGTGTTGAGTATTGGTCTTGTTTAAAGTAAAGCGAATATTAAAAGTATAATAATTTTAAATCTTTATTTATAGTGGCAATATTTCACCATTTCCATCAAGTCCTTCCTTCTGTATCTATTGTGAACTAATTTTTATTATTTTACTGCATCTCTTAAATCATGGGACAAACTATACTTGTACTGATGTCTGTAAGATTTGTATCTAACTACCTATACCTATAGGAATTTGGACTTTTTAGAATTTATTATTATTTTAGTTAAAAATTTATAATTTCATTATAATTTTTATTTAACATTATTTTTCTACATATTTATTATAACATATTTAATCTATAAACTAATAAGTATTAAATAAAAAATATTCAGCCAAAATTTTACTATAATTGTACGTAATTATTATTTATATATGTACATATATAGTTAAGTATCTTCAATTTACAGGAACAATACTATTATATAAATTTAAAACTTTCGAATAAAATAGCAATTAATGTATTTTTCAATTTATTTTCAATGCTTGGCACCTATTTATATCCAGGTAAGTACACGTTTTTTTGTCTCAATACTAGCAACAATTTTTAAATTTATAGTACAGGTAATATTATAATAAAATATACTAGGTACTCAATACATTTTTCTCTAATCATAATAATAACAAACGATATATTAGAATTTACAACAAATCTAGAGACAATACTTTTCAATTTTCAACATTAATAATTGCGAAAAATAAAAAAATCAAAATTTGTACTAAATCTTTAAGTACGGCAAATTTATTAATTCCACAAAAAAAAAACTAAAGATAATACAGAATGAAAACAAAAACAATAATAATTTGACTTCATACTATTTTAGGTTACTGATTATATGGACCCATTCAACAATTATTATTATCATACTGAAATTTGAATAAAATAAGTACCCAAGTCCACTGTGAGATACTTGTTATGACATAATTATTATATTATTGCACAAAAATATCAAATTTAAAATATAATTATAGGCACTTTATATATGGAAAATAAAAGTTCTACTATAATGGAACGGAAACGAATTGAAATAAATAAATGAATAATAATAATAATAATAATGAAGCTTGGCCGTTAATCCAGTCTTAAAATTCAAATCTGGACAGTCTTCTTCTTATTCTTCTTCATCATCATCTATCTATCTATGTTTCTATCTATTTAAACAACATTTATTTTTGATTAATTAAATCAATTTAAAACACCAATTAGAGATTTTGGTGTATGATGATTCTTTGTAAATTCGTATAATGTTTTTATTTCATTACTATTAAGATTAGGTCTGCCGAATAGAAATGGTACAGTAACATTTTCCGATTTAACAATAATATCATATTGATTTTGATTTGTTAATACTAAATTTTCAATATCAGAATGTTGTATGCCGATTCTTTCAGCAATTGTACCAGTAACATGTACATCATCAATCCAAAAATATTCCGATTTCTGTGCAACTTTATATAAATGAAATACAACATCAGGTGAATATAATAATACCCATCCAGGACAATATGTTGGATAACGTTTGCGACTATATTCTTTAAATGATACACGCCATTTTGATCGATATGTACGTGATGGCATCACATTCCTTCTTGGTGTACAATATAATAATCTTGAGGCACCATATGGTGACAAATCTAATGTTAAGAAATTCAATAGGGCTTGCATGTGGACGAACACGTCATCGTCAGTCTTCAAAATATACCTAAAATCAAATAAAACAACTTATTTTTTATTATTATTGCTACTATTATTAATAAAATAATTCAATGCTTACTTACCTAGCATGAGAACAATGATAGATTGAATACTTGAATAACATCACATGTTTGTATGTGATATTCCTGTAAGTATCCAGAAATTGTCCTTGTACCATATCATTATATAATTCACTTTCATTATCTAAATGTTTTTGTAAATTTGAATCATTTACATTACCAACCATAAATACAATACGTATATCTGTTGTTGTAGTTTTGCCCCATGTTTCACGTATCACTTTACGTTTTTTGATATTATTAGCAGCTGAATGGATAGCAATCAATAATAATAATGGTACAGTATCATTACATACTAAATTCAATATATTAAATGTAAAATTTAAATCAATCAATTGATTATAATCATTTGATGGTAATGTATTAATTGGATGTCGATAATAATTTGTTGAATTTAAACCATATAATGTATAAAATGTTGTTGTTGATGATTGTTGTTGTACCAAATCAGTAAATTTAATTGGATCAATTGTAATTTGCCATAATGTTATACAAATCAATATTAACAATAGAATGTATGCAAAATTTGGCCAAAGACGTTTCTCCAACATCTTCATTGATGAAGACCATTCGGTGGTATTTTCTTGTCCTGTAATTTACAAATTAAAAAGCATAGTTTTAATAATTTTATATTGATATTCACATGACAATTAATGAGGGGTGGGTTGCTAAAATATCGTTTCACTTCATTGTGACGCAGCAACTGAGTAACAGATGTTGTTGGGGGGAAAAAAAACAAATCAAAAACAAAAGACAACGTTGACAACAGTATATTAATGATAACCCTTTGACGTTATCAGTTTTCATCATTTTCTATTTGATAATAATTTAAATTTAATAACAATAATAATAATATTGATAAATAGAAACTATATAATATGTAATTGTCAAGATTTCTTTGAAGACAATCTAATTATGAATAAATAAATATGAAATCAACATTAAATGGACGATTCTCTTTAATAATTGATCAGGGCCTTTCGACCTTAATCGAAAAGCAATTATTAGAAATAATTGAACAGTGAAATATAAAATAAAAAGACGACACTACATTTTGTTTTAATGATTGTTGAAAGGAGGTTTTTATCAATTTTTCCAACTTTTCTATGAATTTTAACGAAATATCTTCAATGCCAAAACAATTATTTAAATATTTTATCCATAAAAAAAATTAAACAACAAACTGTGTAAATTCAAAAGAATTTGTTAAATAAACAACAATATAAAATTGCATTGTTATTAAAAATCAACAATACTCAATTACACCATAAAATTAAAACAAATTTTATGTTTTGCATCAATTATTTAAGTATTTGAAAGGAAATCAATAAATAAGTTGAGAACTGAGACATTTCACTTAACAAACAATGTTAAGTGAACCATTTTACAAAAAACATAATAATTTTATTATTAATGATTATGACGTCGTTTAGTAAGAAATAGAATATTTCTACAAAAAATTGTTTTCATATGATCCTAAAACAAAAACTTTTCCAACCTATTAGATCGACCTGAATTGTATCGATTATTTATTAGAATGAGTTCGTCCCTGGACTGCAGTGGTCCAGAAAGCGGTATTTTTTTTTCCTGTTAAAAATCTCTAGCGCATTACAACCGATAATACTGTAGTTTAGTGGCACATTTTAAAAACAATCTAAATTTTCTATAATAAACTATTAAAATTACAAGTTATGTTGTTTCAAACTTGTATACAGTGTAGATTTGTCATACAGCTTGCGACATCAATGTGAGTACATAGGAAAAATCGTGGTCACCGCCCATAATGATATC
>JAZBGY010000274.1:39656-78412 GCA_037414755.1 Lydus trimaculatus | reverse complement strand
GTAGAGAGTTCAATCGAAGATACCGACACGTTGAAACGACAGGTTGTGAAGAAGATGGAACGAACAAGTCCACCAATATAGATAGAATTATTATTACATTGTATGATCTTTGATCCCAAGAATCAATCACTGTACATATTCTTATATGTAGCTTCTGTAATAGGACTACACTTATCTTAATTGCATTTTGCAGCTGTTGGCGCGGACACGTTACTTTAATAAAACAGCAACTAATATACAAGAACAACACTAACAACAACAACATTACATAAAGTCGCGTCCGGTCGACTTAATTAACACTGACGTTTTAGATCAAATTTGTTAATGGCACACCTTAAACTTTATAATTAATTTACGCACACATAATTCTTTGAATCATCTTCTTTTAGAAGAGTTGGTGTAATATAATAAGAAATTTGATTTTTTTTCCAACAAATATGAACGTTTTTAATTCGCTAAATTTAATGCTGATATGTTCAATCAACACTGTTGTTAATGATCGTCTCATACGAACAATCTTTGGTGTTGATTTTCTTGAATATGTCAACAAAAGTAGTTTGTTGATATAAACCAGCAAATTTAATCTTGTGCATAGTGCAATTTTGTTGTGTTATATATTATCACCTCATCCAACTTTATAACATTTTGTCTATAATTGTATAAACAAGTCAAAAGATAGATTTGTATGTAAATTGATCATTTTTTAATACATTGAAGCAAAAGACGAAGAAGAGAAAAAAATCAAAGAATTTCAAAAGAAATGACTGGTAATAAACATATGCCCATAAATGGTCTGATATCATAAGACATAGATAATTCGAAACTGGTTATAATGAATATTGGGCAGAGTGTAATTAATTAATCCTGCGTTTAGAGAGTGGCTCTAGTGTCGTGCACTTTGGCAGTTGATTACATCAACCGAAGAAGAACAGAAAAAACAACTCGCCTCTCTTTCTCTCTCTCTCTCACACACACATACACAATTTTCCATTCTTGTCTCTATAGTTTTATATCTTTTAGATACACACACACACAATACGTACAGTGGAGATGCGATCTTTTCGATAAATGTTCCAGATAAAGTTGATCGTAAACGCTGCGAGTTCGATCTTTTTCGTATTTAATTAAAGGCAATTAAGTGTCTCATATACAACAACCCCCACTAGATAATATCAAAAGATGTCGATAAGCGTCAAGTGGAGTGTGTGTTGTTAAAGCATTGAATTATGTCGCCAAATCGAGACACACAATTTACACAAACACACACACACATATACGTAGAGAGAAAAATACACACACTCTCTGATAATTAGGTGTTATCAAAGACTTTATCTTAATGATATTTATCACAATTAAGACAAAATGATGCGCGGGATTTAATAGGTACTTTCACTATAGGTATACAAATAAAATCCATTCATAATTGTTGGTTGGTTGTTGTTGTTTTTTTTTTGGTGTTAAGAAATCTTGACCATATTTGCTTTTTTTCGAGGACAACAAAGCTTATGAATGAAATTGCGTAAGTTGTTTATTTTGTTGATTTATTTTCGATATTTACTTGTAAAAATTTGTGTCAACTTAACACCTGAAAGTTTAAACATCACAAGATCAATAAATAAATTTAGCGACATTTTGAGGGCATCTTCAGCTGGTAGTCGTAAGTAAGAGGAAATTAAAGACACAGAGCACCATTGATAAAGTTTCTAATTAGTATGGCAATTACACCGTAAAGTTTCATATAGTTATTTTTTCTTTCAATTAAATTTTGTATTTACGACCAGGATCCGCGTGCAGACTTGCTATTAATAATCTTACAAAATGTGCGATTTATGGTTGGTTGAAATCATCATCATCGCAGTTCGTAGCCGTCGTCGTCGTCGTCGTCGTCAAGGTTTTTGTAACCTTATATCATGTCTTATACTATATGTATATATGTTGTTTTGCGCCTGGATAGCTTCAGGTGACATGGCTGTGATTAGACAGGGCGGCCTGAACTTGTAACAATCCCGATGGCCGCTAATGGCAAACTCATGGGCACCTGGTAAAAAAATATTAATTGCGGCCGGTCGGCCGACCAGCCGCCGCATTCATATAATAATATTCCTTAAGAGATGAGTGTAGCTGTCTTTCCCCAACTAACCATCATATATATGTATACATGACGATTTATTGTGGTGATTTTAATTTATTCATGATGCTCTAGGCGAAATTGTTGGGAATATTTTTATGTTGTATGTATGCATGAGTGAGTGTGTGTGTGTGTGTGTATGTTATCCCGACACCGAAAGCGTTTATTAAAAAATCAAGAAATAATATAAAAAAAAATTACAAATATAATTACATTTAGATGGAATGCACCTCGATCGATAATAGATCGAAAGAGATATCCACAATTTTGCATATTATCAAGCTTGAATGTGGCATGGTTCAATAGAGACATTTGTTTGTAGAAATACTGAACGCATTCCAATCTTAAGCATATAACAAGGTACAGGTGTCATGTTAAGAAAAGTATTTTGATTTTATGAAAAGAAAAAGAAAAAAACTCTCAACAATATTATAGCGGCACAAGTTTGACACAAACTGATAAGATAAAGAGCGAAGCAGTGTATCTAGACGGTTTACAAGCGCCCAATATCTTTCTACGTAAATCATGAGCTTGCTCCATATATGGCCGATGGTGAGAACACGCTGGGCGCCCTGCATATCAAACAGATTGTTGGGGCACTCCTCTATACGTTTATATACCCTTGTTCTGTTTTTATTCTTTCACAAAAAACACACCAAACCAGCCAAGTGTATGTATTGTATGTATATATATGTATATATACATATGTGTATCTATAGATATATTTCTCATATAACCAGAAACTGGCTATCTGACCCTTATGGGCTTTGCGACACGATTTATAGCACCATAAGCGTTGGCGTTAACAAACCAACACCAACCACTTGATCAATTGGATTGAAATCGAAGACTAATTGGATAGTGTTCCTTGGATCAATACAATCAATTTCGACAAAAATCAATCCGACCATATTTCAGGTTAATGACATCATGTACATATAATACATATATTGTACTGTTATCACTATCACTACTTTATTGTGTTACATTTCAATTTTATTACCTAAACAAACAATACTACAAATCTTTATAATCTCAATATAACTTTTAGATATATGTATGTATGTAAGAACAATAGAAATTCTATGATAAAATCATAAATTTATTGACGAAAAGGAGAAATGCGGTTAATTCAACTGTAAGGAGAATTAATTCAAAATGGCTCATGTCGTATATGTATATAGAGATAGAGAATGGTCCGTCACCCGCATGTTTCTACTCAATTACACGTCGTCTTCTATCGCATCTACGTGCTTGACTTGAGATAATAATTCATATTATGTTGATATATTTTATGGAAGTTTATTGTCGGAATGTCGACGGCGCTTAATGTTAAAATTGCTCTTGTTACTTTATACAAATGACTGGCACACGCTTTAATTCGATCCAGTTTCTTTTTATTTGTTTTATTGTTTTTTGTAAATTCCGCGACTGTATATACTACTTAACGACAATGTCCGGGATGTTGTGAATGAGGTTTTTATCAAAATTAACATACCATCGTATCAAATCATTCAAGTCAAAACAATGTAGTCTATATTTTTGTTTAGTTTTGAAAATTATAAAGAAAAATCTAAGTCAGGTCCTGTTTGATGAGGAAGTTTAAACTTTGTAAGTATGCTGTAGCTTTCAATCTTACATAATAACAGGTCATTATGGCAGATCTGGTCTTTCATTTTTATCTGGCACAATATGACATGTGAAGAATTGGTATGCAAATACGCCAAGATATACATACATACATACATTTCTATTCAACACAGCAGGAATTTTACTTTAGGAAAAAACGAAGCAAAACAAAAGAATCGAGTTGCATAATTGCATTTGTGCAGCAGTAGTGTAGTATACCAATTCGATTCGATTCACATCAATCTGTATTTAGCGCCTTTTGTTATTTATTTAGTGTTCGTTTCGTGTTTTAATCACCAACTAAATCCTGTACAATCATAAACTGTAAAGTTGTATATTTTATTTGTGTCTGTGCCGCCGCTCACATAACCGAAGATAACTTTCAACAAATTGGCTCCGTGAGCGACGAAGTCTCTATTTTACTCAACATATTGCATGCAGCAGCTCTATAGTAATCATCCCTAAAGCGTTATTAACCTTTTGTTAATTTTAATCCGGCACCAAATCAAATTACAAATTTTGTTGGATACCGGTTGTTTGTCGACAAATACTTGTCGTATTCCATCATTTTGTCACGTAGCCAACTGTTGAACATCAATTTAGACAAACGATCCGTAAAGTTTTTCAATGCCAAAATTAAATCAATTCGTAAGTTTGCATTGACGATTGCACGACAGGTGGTTTTTTGCCGCTCTAATTTCGGTACTCTCTTGGAAACCCAAAACAAGAGCTTTATCATTGGAATTAATCTACCCTGAAATACCGGGTCGTTGGCCGTTTAATCTGACAAATCAGTAAGAATTGTCGAAGATGGTGGTCACGTTGTTGTGATTGTAAAACAATTCTCTCTTTCTCCTGCTTTCTACGTGTATGTACATGTGTGTATGTGTTGAGCAATTTACGAGGTTTTAGCGACCTCTCCTGCCCGGCAGCCGATTGTCTGACAAGCCAGCTAACGCATTTACTACAACACCAAGACACTACCAACAGGACATCAATATAATCCTGATATCCGATCTTATGTCGCATATTTGCTTAAACAGCAACACAGACGGCGTAATATGGTAGCGTTCGCATAATTTCCAAACAGAGATAAAGAAGAGGGTGTGTTTTGGTATCAGTGCGTTAAATCGACGACAATTTCGAATAGTTTCTTGTTGTTTGCACCTTGAACATTTATTGTTATTGTTGTACAATTTGATTTTTGTTGTAATTTAAAAGGAAAGATTGCGGATTTTTTTCTGTTACCTGCTGTATGCAGCCCTAATAATAGCCGCATGCACAATTGATTGCCAGACACGCCTACTATTGTTTTAGAGCCGCTGTTGATTGTCTTCAGGTCGATGCCGATAAATAATTGCAAAGAACTATCGGACTTTGCATCTTGTGAGATTTATCTGCCCCCACCCTATCGACAAATAACTATTGTGTAGGAGATTGCTTTAATACATTTATTACCAATAGAACAACAACAACAACAACAACAACAACAACAACAAAAAAGAACGAAACTTATAATAAACTGTCTATTGAAATTGAGCTTTTTTTCAATAAGATCAATTTACATTCATTTGTTGCCAACTGTCGAAATTAAATTGGATAAGTTGTGGTGAAGACGTGTTAAGGAAAAAATCAAAAAAATCGAAGAATAAAACGCCGCATTTATCTGATAGAGAATCCGGGTATGGTTGTAAAACAGTCAGGTGTGATAGCGATGTCCGGTGGCACGTTCACGAATGCGATTTGTGTGCGTTGCCAGTGAGGGAGGACATGAAAACTAACCAGACAACAACAACCAGCTGCTGTAATAAAATTGCAATGCCATTTTGCGTTTGTTTGAACAAATTTCGCAATTGATTTTCAATAAAACAACGATGAATTTTCTGCAGTTTTATTCAGCTTTTTTCTTTTGCAAAGCAAATGAAGATGGGACAGTTGTAGTTGATTAGCCAACAAAGTACACACATACATACACATATAAACAACTGGCTCTGGCTACTTCACCATTATGTAAATATGTGGAAAATATCAGCTGCATGCCTGTATCAGTTTCTTGATGATTGATTTACAATGCACGAGGTCCTCTACTATCTTATGGAATGTGTTCAGTGGCATTCCGAGTATTCAACAACATACAGATTTAAATCGTATACTGTCAACACCCCGAATTGTTTTTTGTATCAGTCTGTTTGTTCTTCTTTTTGTTTTTATTGTAAATATTTATGATTATTGTTTAACTGTGTGGAAATTTGTGAATTTCTGATAGTTTAAATAACGAAACTGATTAAAATCTACATTTTAGATGACAGTGTGGAAAAAGAGAAACGAACAAAAGAAATTTTCGATAAACACACATTATAACACTCATACACCACAATTTGTGGCTTTAAAGTGTTAGATCCTCATCAAATATTGATATTGTTTATGTAGATTGTCCAAAATTACAGTTATTAGAAAATAGCTGTCAATTATAGGTTTGTTGTTGAAAGCATAACCATTACAAACAGAAAAGATTAAATTTCAACTGTTGTATTTCTCAAAAGAAAAGGCAGTTCTTTGACACGAAACGTTCTCGTTTTGAATCAATCGACTGTGTGTGTTGTGGTCAGCCAAAAAATAATAATAAAGAAACAAGGAACCCTAAAGGAGGTAGAAAATTTTGTAAATTTAATAACAGCTATTAGCGTGTCATTAATAAGCTGTACTGTCATTTCTCATCCATGTTAAAGAGTAGAATTTATTTATTATACGACTTTTGTCTGGTTAGATGACGTACGCCCCTGCTTTCATGATGATGAAATTTAATGGAAGTATATACTGGCCAAAGCCTCTAGCTAATAACCAACCAACATCCGTTCACGTGCTATATGCCTCTCTCTGCTTATAACTTTGTGTCTAAAGGCACTCATCATATCGTCGTTCTTAATTACAGACTAGAAATTATGTGATGTAACATGATTCTACGTATAACTATATGTACCTATAGTTTTGTGTGTGTGTGTGTGCGTATAATATAGTTTATGTTGATAGACTGCACATTCAATACATCTTTTATCACGCGATCATATCTTATTGTGGTGGTCGATTTTTTCCTTCCATCTGTATATTGTTGTTGTTGTTTTTCTTAAATATGAGAAGATGGAAGGAAGGAGGTAGGAAAAAAATCAATCAAACAATCTGTCAAATGGAAACAGTGGATTGTTTTGATGATAATGATGATGATATTTATACGGTGTTTAGACGCACCCATAACCATACCGTGATAATGCAAGTTTTTCATGAACAAAAAATGGAAAACAATTTTGTATAAAAAGAACACACAATTAGATTTGCTGAGTAAAGCATACGGTTATAAAAGAGGGCGTGTGTCTTTACCATACGTTGAAGTCTCCAGGATAAGCTGTTGAGAAATTGTAAACCGACACGTGGACCATTGTTAAATTCAAATGAATCTCATAAATATACAACAACAACAACAATAATAATAACAATAACAGAAAATAAAAATTTGTAGGTACAATAATTTATTATAAATGTTTATACGGTGGTTGAGTAGCAGTTGGCAAATTAATTATAAATAGATAGGGATGAAGATTAATATTTTTTGTATTCACATAGATATAGTAAATAATTTTTATTGCTTCCGCAACATCTTTAATAAAGTTGTTTTTATTTATATTGATTTTATAAGAAAATTGTTGAACAAATAGAATGGACATATGCCGGATCAGGTTCGTATAGTGTTGTGTGTGTTGTTTTTCAGTAAGTGTCACAAGAGCCCATAAAATTTGTATTAAAAGGAAACATATGTCTGCTGTAGGTAGACGTGTAGTAACAGTAATTCCAAATAATTTATTAAGAATATTAACAATAATAGAAATAGTGAGGCAATACTATTGGACGTTTTGACAAATTAATTCAACTAACAAATCCGTACCATTTTTTTAAAATACTGATAACATTTGCATTTTGAAAATCATTTGATAGCCTCCATTACAAAATATAGGTCATTTGATAACAGCGGTTCTACAGTAATTCGTAACGCATTAATGCCCGCTTTCACCGTTATCACTAACCCCAGATTCTCTGTTACTTCAACCTAGGCTTGCTTTGACGCGGGTTTAGTGACAGCGGTGAAACTGGGCATTAAACTTGGAGCAGTTTGCGTAATTCTAGGTGTTTTTATAAAATGAAGCAAGTAACTGTATGGAGAAGGCAAATGAGTGACGTGTATATAAACAAAGCAGGTTAACCATTTATTTCATAAAAAAAACAACAATTGCAATAATAACATTTTCTAACGAATTTTCTTACACATTTCGTAAGTTTTCAAATATTGCAACTACCATCCCGAATCTCTATCTCGACTTTATCTGGATGACTACTCATATAATCTGTAATATTTTCCAAACAATCACGGCTCCATGGATTATCATCGATTTTATTGATTTTAGCTGAAAATATCTTATCATAATCACCATGTAAACAATTCATACTATTACTAGTAACATCCAATACATGAACTTCAATACCATCTAACCAATTCTCATTGAAATTCTTAATTTCATTACCTTCTACATTTAAATTCTCAATCTTTTTCAAATGTTTAAATGCATCTTGATCGATTTTATTGATTTTGTTATAATTAAAACATAGATCGATGGTAGGTAGACGTGTATTACTCGCTATTTCTAGATTTTTGAATGCTTCAGCTGGTATTTCTTCAATTTGATTGCGAGTCATATCCAAAGTAATTAAATTTGGTGTATTTTTAAACCAATTATTGTTCCATTGCGTGATTTTGTTATTATACAGAAGAATTTTACGCAATTCCGTCATGTTATCAAATGCACCATTTTCTATTATTTCAATACCATTATAACCCAAATCTAGGGTTCTTATTGATAAATCATTGAAAATACCTTCTTTGATTTGTTTCAATTGATTGAAATTTATGGTAATTCGAAGTAATTTTGGTAAATTTTTAAAAGCACCCGATTGTATTTTATGTAAATGATTATCATTCATTTCGATTTCTTCCACATAATCGATATCACTAATTGAATTATTATACAAAATTGGAATATCATTGGATAATTCAATTTTTCGAACGTCAGTCATGTTTGGTAGATTTTCTTTGAGATTATTTGATGACAGTATGATTTTATCAAATTTTGTCAGACCACCCCAAGTACCCACGATATGAACATTTTTAAAACACACATCATTAGCGATAGCACTATAAAGTAGTGATAAAACTGTAAAAATTGCTAATAGATTTGACAACATTTTCAGCTCATCACTTGTTGACTATTAAAGATAATCGAGTGCATTTCTGTTTTTATAATCAACGATAAAGCGGACCATACACTAGCGTTAAACACGTTTCGCAACTAAATGAAATTCGTAACCTTTTCGCTTGTTCTAATTTCACAGTCAAAAACAAACGACAAACTCAATTATCTACAGTTTTGTTGCTGTAGGTAATGTATGTATTCAAAAATGTGTCGCTATAGGTGATTATTTTGAGTCAGTGTGCAGCTCTAATATTACGAATTATTATGGAAGAGATCAACCGTGAACTTATAAATACTGTAATCAATAACATTTGATAACCTCTAGTTGCTAACATCATGTAATTTATTCATAATTATTGATTCCTCCAGATGTTTGTCTATTAAAATTGCAATAAAGCAAAATAATTACCATTCAATACTAATTTTCCTAAAGCAACTGCCAGTAAGAAACTGTATGTGAAGCAATAATGCACATCGAGGCCGGAAAAGCTATTCCCGTACTGCGGCGTGTATTTGACATGTGAAGCGATAAAAGTAATAAGAAATAAATACACAAGAGACTACTTTTAGCACCGGTGCACAGTGTTAAAGGTGGCTATACGACTGTCAGCAGTAATATGCAATTTTGTCGTGCGTTGCTTTTGTAAATTTTGACAACTTTCTATCGTTCATGGATAAACAATTGCAGAAAAACCAACATTAAGGGAATGCATTGTTTATTAACAATTTTTTACAAAATATAAAGATTTATTTGATTGGTTCGACTTCTTTGGACTCTTCATCTTCTTGTTGTTTGATATTTTTCAGCAAATTTTCCAAATTCCTTAATTTCTTCTCAATTCTTTCAGCATCACAAGTCATCTTTGCATATGCCATATTGATACGATGTTTATGTTCGTTTGAATAAATTTCAATTTTCTCCAAACATTTACTACAATCCCAAGGATTTCCATTAATGCTAGTCAAATTAGCAATAAATACCTTATCATAATTATCAGGTAAACATGTCAATTTATTATAATCAATCCGTAAATCACCAACATTAATACCATCAAGCCAATCCACATTAAAATGATCAATTTCATTATGATCTAACCATAGATTTTGGATAGTTTTTAAATTTTTAAAAGCATCCCTATCGATTTTTCTAATTTTATTATAACTGAAGATCAGATTAATATTTAAATCGAGTTTACCAATTTTTCGTTCACCTTCCAAATTTTTAAAACAATTCCTTGGTAATTCTTCAATTTGATTGTTTTGCATTGATACGCGTACTAGTGATGGTGTATTTTCAAACCAATCTCTATTCCATTGTTTCAATTGATTATCAGCTAAATTAATTGTTAATAATTCTGGCATATCATTAAAAGCACGACTAGCGATTGTTTCAATTTTATTACCACTCAAATCTAACATTGATAATTCTAAATGATTGAAAACACCCTCTTTTATTTCTTCTAATTGATTATTAATGATGGTAAGTTTACGTAATTGTGGTAGATTTTTAAAAGCACCCGGTTGAATTTCATGTAAATTATTCGATTTCATTGTCAATTCATCTAAATCAACAAGATCACTAATTGCATTACGATACAATATCGGAATATCATTAACCAATTCAATTGCATCCACCACGATATTTGGTAGATTCTCTTTAAGATTATTCGATGAACTTATCGTTTTGTTGTATTTCAATGTGTACATATTCGTACCCAAAACACGAACATTTTTAAATGATACATTATCGATTTTTGCACTATTTGTTAAAAATACACTTACAAGAAGCGGTATTAACAATTTCAACCACCACATTTTGCGAGATTATTTAATTTTATTACGAATTGTTGTTGTTTATATAGTTTTTGGTTGAATTGAGAATTTTTATACAAAATATTCGCTATAAATTTCTAAGTAATATAATCAATGAACTTTGATAACCCCAAGTTGTTATTAATTATTTATTAATTGATGAATTTCTAAGGAATTGCTTGTTGATCGTCGAATTTCTCAAAATCTTATCAGTCGCTATAATTTTGTCGAAGATTTTGGTGAAATACAGTGATCGCCGCTTAATTGGTTATAATTCTGCGCACTCGTAATATTCGCATTAAAGCGTCAATGACACTCGTAATACTACTACAAAACTATAACAAACAATCAGTCTGTGTGGTTCTGTTAAAAGCTCTATGTCCAGCTTAATAAGGATTTATCGTTTGAATTGTGATCAATTCTAGTTTATATCTTAACGATTTCTTTAATCAAGATATGCCGAAACCTACAAGATATCGATATGCATTTTAAATAATGACAGATCGTCATGCATGTCTTTAGAGAGTGACACTAGAAGAGACCTTCAACAATTACATTGATCTAAAATAATAAAAATGATCACAGATCTTCATGAGTGTATTAAAAATAATAATAATAATAACAATAATAGTGATGATGATGATGATAATAATAAATAAACAACAATTCAGTTCATTCTTGCATAAATAACGTTTTTAATGTTAACATTAACTGCTTTTACGTTCAATTCAAGAACCGGTTGATGTTAAGCCACTAAATATCCAACCTAAAAGCACTTGAAAGAAGACACATACACACACACACACACATATAGATGTGTGTATAGGTATATACATATTAAGCCGAAATATCCTAATTTGGATGGACAAGGTACTTTATCTGGCCTAACAGTCTAGATGGACGTTAAACTGTTCACATAAAGAATGAAAATTGGCAGGGGACAACACGCAAGCCTCACTTTTCAATACTACAAAAACCTAAAAGAAAAGAGAAAAAAAAGAAAAAATATATATCTGTGGATTGGAATTTTTATTTACTGTCATTGGGAATTTTAACTACATTTTATATCGATATAAAGTTGTCTCTCAATTTATTCAAACTTAATTGTATCAATAAAAGACGCTTGAAACACGACGACTATAAGAGAAAAAAAAAAGGATAGGGTGGAGAACTAAAAGATCTGTAGAAGTAGAAATACTTAAATACGTACACTGTAATCAAATTTGAGGAAATTTTATAAATACAGGTGTAATTATCTTATTACTGGTTGGAATAACAATAGAAATTGTACGTAATCGAGTGACAACTGATTGTGAGATTAAATAAAATCGTTTTAAATTGTTGGAGGTATGTTTAAACGGCGGATGTGGATTTTTCAAAAAGGCCCAATGTCAATTTGCATAAATCTATAATTATGTTTTTGTTTCTAAATACGTAGTAGTATATCTAACATCAAAAGATAGATTAGTTTGAATTTCCCAAGCCTAACCCATATGTGTGTAAGTATGTAAATTCTATTCTATATATTTAATAGCATCTATCTCTTTCTATAATTTTCTATGTTATTATAACTTTAGTATTCATTTTCTATGATAAATCGGTACATTATAGTCTTTATTCATATACAGTCTCTTTGTGGATCAGATTTCCATGATCGTGTATCTTGCACTCAAAAAAAATAAAAAATCTGTATATAAAACAACAACAGAAAAATTGAAATCCGGTTGTAACGACAACAAAAGGAGCATCTAAATCGCTACATCAGAATTTACAATAGAAATTACCAGCTTCTATTTAGATAGATCATCAAATAGATAGACCAAATTTCAGTGTCTCTGTCTTATACATGTGCGTAGACGACAATGAAAGAATCGGAATGTTCAAATACCGCTATAGCAGAAATTCAAGTGCAGTCGTAGATGGACAAGATTTAGCACTCCCGTCTAGCTCATGATTTTATACGAACTAGACAAAAATTAGATGAAATGGAAAAAAATAGGTATTGAAAATCCTCTCTATAATAGCCCGAAAAATTAAACCCCTAACCGGGATTTGAACCCGGGACTCTCAGTGTTTAATCGAGCATGTTGATCAACTACACACATTTGTATTTAAAAATAAGATTATTTCGCATTGATTTGCCTTAACGGTTAGAAATTTGAGTATCAGTTTTATGAGTGGAACAATACAATACGATTACGATAATAATTCAGTATTAGCGTATGATGATAATTTGCAACAATCTTATAATTCAGACGCAAAATTGTGTACGTGTGAATTTGCGATTTTAAAGTTGCATTTATTGTTTGTAGACAGACATGGATGGTGAATCGCTAAATCTACTCAACAACATATAATAACTTTTCCCAATATGTGCACACTTAGGCCTTACCGAAAATGGTACCTGCATTATCCTGCATTTTACCATCGAATCTATTATACAACAACAACAACACGTATAGTATACGATTCAGTACAATACGCGCGTCTTGTGTGTTGTTGAAGTCTTACGGCCACCAACACCAATATGGTACTAAATGATACGTTGCGTGTTAACTTGTGTATGTGTATGTGTATGGAAGATCAACGTTGTAAATTGCATCCATGTCATACATACTATAGGGTCGAGAATTACTGTTTATTTTCACACATATGGTATATTTATATGATTATTTCTTCTTATTTGAATAACTTTGTATATGGTTGTTGTATATCGGCAGTATCTTCATATAAACACATAACATATCATCGTGTACACCGGCTCAGATACTTTATAATTGCAACAGTATATGGAATTTAAATCAGTATATCCAGACAAAGTATGGTATAAATTTACCAAAATGACAACTTTATTTAATTCAATTGAAAATTCGAACTATTTCAGTTTATTTCTCTTTTTTTGTTGTAATGTTTTTTTTTTAAAGCGCGTCAAATTTGAGCCACCAGCAAAACACCTGCATGCATTCTAGGAGCGAGAGGACTCCCCATAGCCAAGCCCCACAAGGAACAATGATGTTCTGCAACGGTTCTATGCACTATTAATGTATCCATAGCCGACGGTATTTATAATATTCATTCCATCTCTTTCTATTATTATTATTAATAAAACAATACTAATAATAATCATCGAGAACAAGAGACAAAGGGAAGAATTCTCTTTAAAAAACAAAGAATTGTAAAGTGTTGTGTCACAATCATTCATCATTTTATAAAACATGATGTTATTACCAAATATAACACGACTAATTCATTATGTTTGTAGTGTTGAAGTGTTAAAAAGCGTATGTCGTTTGCACCATGAAAACATAGTTTGTATATTGTCCTGCTGTGTTAACACACACACATATATATATATACAGACAATTTTATAAAAGTGTTCAATCAACGGAAAAATAGATGAGAGTTTTTATCATAAATTAACTGTTTTGTCGTCTCTTTTATTTCATTTATTTCTAAGAAATGATAGAGAAAATGTAAGAGACACTAACAAAACAACAAACCTGGGGACAACTGGAAAAATATTCGGTCGAGAGAAGAGGTGTTTGTGTGTTTGGTATCGCATGCAGGGCATGTGATGAAGTGTGTTGTCTGCATATCTGATAAGCAAGTCATGTTCCATTGATTTGAAATGTCTACTTGTACTGCTGCCTGCTGATTCTAATATGTTCTCCTGTAAAAGGATTCAACTTTACGCTTATGTTAACTCATATATAACAATATTCAACGCTTCAGATTCATTTTAAATAAATAAAATTTCGTATGGTTGCTTTAAATGTAGCGTTAATTTTATCCAAACAAAAAAAAAATTAAAAAAGAAAAGAAAAAGAAGATGATAAAGTATAGATTTGACTAAATATTTACCGGATTTCGAATCGAGTTTCAATGTGGCAGAGACTTTTGAAAAATGGGCCCATTAAATGATAAAGTATTGTATCCAATATCAATTAATAATAATGAATTATTGGTGTCGGTGTGTTCATATACGAATTTATAACTGATAAATTTATTGAATATGAATATTTATGTAGCCAATCAAAAGAAGATGATGATGATGATGATGATGAAGAAGAAAGAGTTAAGACCGCTCACACAACAACAAAGGTAGCGGCAACTTGACTATATCATGTTGATTCCCATCTTTGGCTACCGATGCCTCTGTCATTCTAATTAGAAGGCTTCTGTTTAGATATTTATTAGATAGGACATAATTCATAATCACTGTTGGATAAGATATTATCTTTTATTATTATATATAGGTAGGTATACGATTTAAATGGTTCTATTGATTTAAAGGCGAAACTAATCGGGCTTATGAAATAAGTACATCAGCAATTGCGGCATTGTCATGTATATAAGTTTGCCAGTAGATGGAGCAACTGATAATACCGCCTCAAGACGACAAAAGACCAAATTGTATGTCTCTAGAATGCAAATAATTTTACAATAATCGATTTTTCGTGGTTTGATCCTGTAAGTTCTTCCTTGAAGCCTTATTTTTGATAAGAAATTTTATATAATAAAATTATAAATGAAATTAAGGGCAAGCAACCGTTACAGATCAATTGAAGCAAAACGGCCGGTAGCCGCCGACAAGCTGAACCATTCGCTACTATATCTACCTTATTCATGTGTATGCATGTATATATACATATATCTACCTACCTATATTTTCAGCATGTAATTAACGGTTACGTCTAATTGGTAATTTAGCGTGTAATGCGGGACAGAAAAGCAATCCGGTAGCCCCTTGATCCGCCTCATAATAACAAGCAGCACAGCAGCAGGTCGTTTACAAAAAACGAAATAAAACAATAAAACTATATATCTTGTTGTTGTTGTTGGTATTTTATACATACAGATTATTATCAATTAATTAACAAATAGTTTAAATTAACGGAATTGGTCAATATTTTGTTGTTATTGATAAAAAGTTTAAATAAAAACATAAAAAAATCAATTATTTGAGCATTATTTTTTTTTTTGGTCGTTTCTAAACACAGAAAACGAATTAAAACACATCAAAATATAATCAATAGTTATGTGTATGTGTGTACGAAATTTTGAAAATAGTTATTAGGATAATTACAGAGCGGCGGCCTAGACGTCACTTTCTTCGTTGATACACCATTAAAATTACCGACTTTTATTTTTGGATTACGAACCTACATACATACATACAAAAGAGTATATATGAGAGAATCGTGAATAACAACAGTTAAATACAACATATCTTCATTAAAATTGATTTAAATCTGTAGAAATTTCACTATTTATTATCATATTTTCGTGCTGTCGCTTATAGTTGGTTGTCTATCCAATTAAAAGGAAATATATGGTGACATTAGTGATATAAAATAAAAATATCAAAGTGAATATATCGCTAATTGAAATTTTAACAAGACAAACTGATAAAGATTGCATGTGTGCGAGTGTACGTGTGTAATAGGGAAAAAGTTGTAAAAATGGTGGATGCGCTCATTTGTACTTTGCTCAATTATTTAATTTTACAACAAAATAAATTACGATCGTTTATTTTATTTCAATGCGACCACAAGATGACTCTTCTTTTGGAATGTAAAGTAGCTATTTTGGTTATTCAAAAGGATTCACGATTTAATTTAGTGATTACTTTCACCAGTCAATAAGATTCTTTTTTTTTCATTCTCTGAAATCGTAAATACTAAATATGTGTCCTAATTAGTTGTGCTATCGTTGGTAGAATATTTCGTTAATTAGATCGTCAATCTAACTAAATCTATTTAAAATTCCTATTGAGTCTTAATGATGATTATAGTGTGGTAAGATAGACGACTAAATCGAACAGGTAGCAAAAGCGTGCTAAACACACCGGAATTTTGTAATGCTATAAATTTTAATCAGTTTGATAAAGCAAAAATTCTATACTTCGTCTACTTTGATATTATCGACTTGCTTGTAGTTTTTTTTGTTATTTAATTGACTCAAAGTCAAGTTGATTAAATAAAGAGAGATAGTCTGTATTTCTGGGATAATTCAAATGTTTTGTAATAAATGATTTTCTACGAATTTATAAATACAATTATTATCTTATACGGAACTTGAATTAAACATTTTCATAAATCAACTAGTGACTTATTGTCGTATATGTTGTTAAAACCGTCTATATCTATCACGACAACACAACAACACATATATGTCGTGCTGTTTAATTTACACCAATACATACTTTTAGATCGGTGTATGTATGTATACAATATGCCAGTGGCACTATATCTCTCTATTCGATCATTTCTATAAATAATAATAAGTTGTTTTAACAATTAAATTGCAATAAATCAATTTTGCATCTACTGAATTTGTTTTGTTTGAAACAACTGTTATCAAGGGTGTATGGACACAAATTCGTATCAATTAAATCACTTTAAAATGGGATCTTTGTCTAGTTTATTCAAAATTCACATACAGTAAACTGCAGCAAAATAGGCACATAAGGAAAAGCATTCGCAACACCCACATTCATATCTTTCACATTAGTTATTTTATGGGTTACTTTTGATCTGTGTCTGATTGTCAGATACTGTTATCACAGTACATTTTGTAATATTCTTCAATTAGGGGCAATAACCACTATCCGGTTTCTCTTTATCTCGTTCTAACGCTTATGAACGATATCAGAGCGGGTGGTGTTGATGCTTTTTCTTTTACAAAGAAAGTTGTAACTTGTACAAGTTCGCAAAATTCGAGTATCTCTTCCAACTGATGTTGCACCCTAATATTTATTAAAGGCTTATCTTCTCCATGTAGTGTGTAATTAAATCATTTAATATATTTGAGGTTTTCGTTCTGGATCTACAAATGTGCCACATTAATGTCAAACAATCCACATCTCTTTTAAATTAGTGACTGTAAAGACCTGTAACCTGCTGTGATAACTTGGATCATATCATCATCATCATCACTATTTAGTTTACAAACAAAACATTATTGTTTATTTGAGACCAATTTTTTAAATAATTATCTTTAATAAAAATTATTTATTCAACAGTAGAGATGTTTAAAATTCAAATTCTAATCATCTACAATTATATTTAGCTTGAAGCGACAGGTATCCACCGATAAGAATTCGAATTGGTTCACTTTAACAAATATGTTAATAATAATGATAAGTTGTTGTATGTTTTCCTCGTTCCAAAATGACAATTATCCTAATCATCATACAACGATCCTGTTTTGTTTGATTATAATGATTTATCTACTGACTGATTATAGATTCGTTTAAATATTTTTTATTCAACAACAACAACAACAACAAAAATCTTTGTTAGAAAGATATAAAATGATTATCACTTTTTTTTCTATCTAACATTTGACTTAAGTTTTAATTGTCACCTGTATATTTGGAGAAAAAAATAATAATAGAGAATTGATAAAGCCATGTTAACAAGTTTGTAGTTGTGACTATCACTAATTCATCATTATCCACCAGTCGAAATTTGCGTACATTATCAACCTACACGTTATTTAGTTAACAATCTCACCATTAGCCATCCAATGTTAAATCCATTGACGAGTCCCTTATACGGTGAATGTTCCGATCGAAACTCTTATTTGCGGATGATTTAAAATATAAAAAAACAAAAAAACAATAGCACAAAACGATAATTACGTTCTCATTATTGTAAGAGGAGTGTGCCCATAATTCACGATAATTTACTGGGACTCCTCCGATGAAATAAAATAAAATACAAGTCGAAATTGTTCAACTAAATACCTGAACGATTAACATTTTGACAATATAATAGTCTGTATGTACAGTAAAAGAAACGTATGAAACAGCATGCAACTGTAAAAAGACATATACGTTTTCAAAAGAACCATTTCATTCGCTGTTGGTCAGTTTCCTTTCTTTTATACATTTTATTTTGTTGTTTTTTTTTTTTGTATTTATCTCTCAACTATTGTTAAATGTTCACTGGGGATAATTTAGTAATTTTCCGGACGGTCATTGTTTATTGATCTCCTGTGGTTCGCGAGATGTAATCGGCGTTAATCGGTCAAGCTGGCTAGCACCTCCCCTATGGTGCATCCGTTTAAAGAACCATACACACTCATATGGATACCATTTAAATCGAATATTATATACAAGATAATAGCTATTTTTATTAAAGATGAAGATAAGAAGAACCACTGAACTTTAAAAAGAAGAATCGAAAAATTATTATTTTGCTCATATCTAAGACCTATCATAGTGAACAGTTGGGTGCCAGATAGATCGTTGATTTTCTTCTGTTTATTTTTGTTTTTTCTTTCTTTATTAATTCGAAAAGGGTTGAATGAAACGCAGGCATCTACCAACCAATTCAACAAACATTATGAATATTTATTTTAATGATAATAGTGATAATAAAATAGAATCAAAGCTATTACCAACATAAAACATCCAACTCTATTGTAGACAAGATTTCTCCACTAATTGGTAATTTTCAAACTAAACGTGTCTGGTTCGCAAAATTGCCTCATTATCGAACCAAACTACATAGATGGAAATAGAGACGTCAATTGAAATTACGTACGGATCATTGTGGTAATGATAGAGAAGGTCGTGTGAAGTATTTAGTGTTGCCAACGTGTTAATTATACGATTTTTTCCCAAAATAATCCTTTGTTTAAATTTGTGGATTTCAGTAAATTTGATTCGATCTAAAAATGGTGGATGCGCCATTCATTTTAAATGAAATCATTGATTATTATCAGTCACGTGTCGCTAATTCTATTTTTACAAAATCAATGTTTAAATCATTTACAAAAAGTACATCTAAAAATAGTAAAATAACAATACTTATATAGAAAATGTAATTTGGTCCTCTCTGTTATTGTATAGAAATAGAAATAGTTATATTTTTAAATCAATTTTCGTCTACTATTTCTAGATTTATCAATGATAGAGACTGATAAAAAACAAGATAACAATATGTATATGTAAGTGAATGTGGATAGAGGGGATGGTTGCGTTTATCTATATATAGTACATTCTGCCGTTCATATTGACATTGGCCGTGACATTTTACATTACGTTTCATTCATCATTTAAGGCTTTAAGCATTCAGAGCTCGACTGTGTGTTGTAATCAATAAAATCAAGGGAAATGTTCCTATAGTAACAAATCAAAATTTTTGTTTAATAACATAAGAGAAATCTGAACTAAAACAATCATAAGATTACGCAGATTTGATGTGTTAAAGAGAGAGAGAGAGAGATAGAGAGATAAAAACAAATCAATATTTATCACACTATTTAATAAATTTCGATATATGTTTTTCTATTTATTTAAATTACCACATTTTTGTTGTACAAGAAGCTTGTACAAATTGTGCAAGTTAATGAACAAGAATCGTATCAAATTTTGTAATTGCTTGATTATGGCTTAATAGTGAGTGACATGAACTCGATTATTAGGGTTTTCTAGTCTAGACCACATCTATTTTGAGTTAGCCGGCTTGACTTACAGGTATGAGTGGAATCGTTTTGTCAACTGGCAGTTTGCATTACTTGACTGAATTACAATCGATGTGACATATAGTAATATAACTACTGGGCCTTAATGTTGAAATAAATCTAATACAACTATTAATGATGCATTCAATTGCATAACATTAACATTTCCAAGAGGCAAACCCTGACATCGATTTAAGCCCAAAAAAAAAGAAAAAGAAAAAGAAGAATTACACAATATTTAGATTTGATTTGAAACGAGATGCACTTAAACTTGACTTGTTTTATTTAATAAACACACCATAACTTTCACAATTATTATATTAATATGTAGGTACTGTGTGTGTAGAAGACTTGTGATTATTCTCAAATTTGTTTATTTATTTTGATTTATAACAAATTAAAATTATAACAAACCGTCAATTATATAGTTGATGATAAAAGTTTAATCAACGCAACTTCTTGCAATAAATACACTATAAGATATGTGATGTTGCAATTTCTTTTCTATAAGGGTGTTGCACAATTTTTGTTTATAATGCCCGACATTGACTTTTACAAGAGAATAAAAAATGGAACACAAATTGTGAAATTGTGCCTTTGGAATGGTCTTAATCCACTTTTGGGAACTTTACAACCCATCATTCTATATCAATTTAAGGGTTGTTGTTTTAACTAAACTAAGAATAAACAAAAATAACAATAAACACTCACTATAATAATTAAATAAATTATTAATTACAACAATGTACAATTTAATTGTGGTTTTTATTATTAAAATTCTACTCATACGATATACCTATTGGTAAAATAGATTGATATTACCGAAAAATTCATGTTGCAATCATCCTATCTGACAATCATCCTACTTATTCTTGTTAAGGGTGGGGGATTTTTGTTGATTATAAATACAAAAGTTGTTGTCCTTAAATAGATAATTCACTGAAAAAAATTTTTGTTTGTGAACCATACCATCATAACCATACCATGAAGTATTTAATTGTAAGTAAATCTATTATTATCGCATAATTACAAAAAAATAATTGTAAAAATCTACAATTACAGGTAATTTTAATTATTTGCTATATCACCCTATGTTTGTGTGCCCCATTTGATGATTCTGATCCAACAAATAGCGGATATAACAGTGGTGATGATGATAAAATACATCCAGCTGATGATAGACAATTCATCTTTTTATTCAAAAAATGGTTCAAAAAACCGAAAAAGTTTTGGTTTTTCTGAACATTTCCAATAATCGACTTATTTATCTGTAGTTGCTGTACATATTTTTTTTTATGTTAATTATTAAATTTTCAAATACCTAAATACGTGTTAATTTCACCCCTTTACTACCCTTTTGTTTCCCTAAAAAAAGAAAATTTCAAATCGCCTCATTTGTAGTTGGGATTTGATCAAATTTGATTTGATTAAATGTAGTGTTTGATGAAAGACAGAGATCGAGATCTAGCTCAAGAATATACCAGTGATTGTCCAAAATACATTGAACTCTAAGAAATACGTGACCTTGTTGTTGTGCAAACTCGATTTGCGCAATTTATAACATGACATGACATGAATCAATTGAATTCTTAAAGTATATATGCGTGTTATCGTCTAATAAACTTTCTCCAATAAAAGGTGAAGATTGAGATTTCGTCATAGAATCAATACCAATCATTATTATTTTCGCAATAAATTTAACGGTAAGACAATTAGACATTTTTCATATATTACTATCGATAAAAGTTTAGCAGACGATGAGGATAGAGACTTTGTTACAGAATAGCACAAATTGTCGAAATACGGTACAATTACAAAACTCTTCTGTTATGCAAACACGTTTTATGCAACTTTTTACTGTATTTACGAAATAGCTAAACATTGATCTTCAATTCTGAAGATGAAGATGTTTTTGTTGGCAGACTACCAACGATTTATCTAAGAATTATGCAACTTGTTTTTTTAGAAATTTACGAATTTGCAAATATGCCTTCAAATTGAAGTTGAAGGTGCGTCCGAAATCATCAACTCGAAAACGAATTACCTACCACCGTTAATAATAATAATAATATTGCCTCTTGTATAATTCTGTTTAGGAAGAAACAGTCAACTTTGACTTGAGATCATTAATTTCAAGTTTGTTGTAAAAGTAAATATTTTAATAATTTCTGATGGTCAGATAGGCATGTGTAAAATTTCAACTATTCATAATTTGACTATAAAAACCAACAATAACAACAATTATCATTGTTTCTAATTAATTTTGAATGGTCGTAAAGATAACAATAGTTTATAGTTGATGTGATGGTCCTAAAGAGAGATTTTTTTTTTTTTTGATAAATTACCAAACAATTTAACCACAAGGTAGAATTATTATTATTATGGACGTTTGGAAATAAATTGAAAAAGAAACACATTATTCAGTCGGTTATAAATCTTTTAATACACAAAAAAAAAATTCTAAATGGACACAACACTCTTAAACGTATAATTTCACGTTTGATAATAACGAGAATCATAATCAAACCTGGTAATATAATAATTAAAGAGTCGCTGAAAGTGTTGTTTGATAATTCCTCATTTTACAACCGATTATTATAATTTAGAATAAACAAAATAATAATAATTATAATTTTAAAATATTGATAATACCCAAATGGAAATAAATCAAAATTTAATTTTAAGAAAGTTTGAAACTAAAAAAAGAATTAAGATTCCTTCGAGCCGGATTTGAACCAGCGACCTATGGATTTCTCTACCAGTCACCAACTACAGTCCACCGCTCTACCAACTGAGCTATCGAAGGTTAATTTTTAATAACAAAACCCCTAATTATAACAATTGATATTGAATGAATAGCAATTATAGATAAGAACGTATAATGATAAGTGCAATCAGCAGGTGGTTGTATGTCAATCATCACAATTCGTGGCCGTTAGCTGTACGTTCATTCGTGCGATGATGACCTAAGTCAATCCATCATTTTATGTATAATTTAAACATTTACTGATAATTTTCGTATTGTTGATGATTTTAATAAATGGTTGAATGTAATTAATAATAATTTTTTTTGATGGAAAATTAATTTGACTAGTCTATCTATCTATCTATACATATATAGGCATAGCTGACGGCTATTTTTCTATAATTGGATGAAAATAACAAATATTTTGAAGATATATAATAGAAGACGTTCATCATGTCAACGATTCAATTTATTTTTTGTTTCTTTTCAAATGTTTAAATTACCTGTATTTCCCAAAATGGTGTAGCAGACACAGGCGGTAATTATATGTTTGTTTTGTTCAAATAGATGTAAACAGATAGATAATCGTTATTACCGACAATTCTTGTGATCTCTATGAGAGATTTGAATGAGTACCTACCTACTATATAACAAAGATGGTTGTATTTCTATAGAATTATTGTTCTGGAGCCGGTCCTGTTCTAGTTGTGTTTTGTTTTGTATAAAAACTTGATGATAATCAAGCTTTAACCTTGTCTTTACGCTAAACTCCGCCCAATTTTGTTGTATCCAATCAAAAAAATGGAATGACTCTATATATGTATTATAGTTAATTAAAATATGATAACACTATAAATGGAGTTTTAATTGTTGAGAAGTGGTGTGATTTTACACGTTTATTTTGTGATAAGAAAAGCAATTTCATATTCTATCTTAACAGTCGCAAAACAATTTATCATATTTTTACTGTTATCATTATTAAAAGATATAGAAATAAATGAACATAATTGAAGATTCTCCCCAGTTGGAGGAGTTTCACTCATAAAATGTTCAAAACTGTGTGTGTGTTTATATCTGATAATCATATTATGCCCACAATTTATCACCTGTCTAGAGTTGAAAGTTACAGCAAAATCTAAAGAAATTCGAATTATGCGCTTGCAATTCTAGCACCACGCTCCATCATCATCATCATTCACACCCCTTTAATTTGTGAAACAAACAATAGAATCAACAAGTGCGCCTGGCGTGGCACCCCATTCATGCCGTTACTACTACAACACAGATACTATAATTGTTTGTTGCTTACCTGGAGGGTGTTCAGTGTGTTGCACCAACATCCCTTATCCGTTTGTCGTCAGTATCACCATTTATTTGAAACGAAATACAGAATACCACACTATAATGTTGATGTTCGATTGACAGATATAATTGTATGTTATCACTGTAAAGACGATTTTTATAAACAACCGATACGAAGATGTTTGCCGTATATTACACCCCCAGAATATTCGGGGGCGGCTTTCGTATTGCGCCGGACTACCTGTACGAGTGTATTTAATCTAAAACTTTGATGTAAATGTTACAATGGTGAAAGACAGAGAGAGAGGATAAGGGAAAAAATAATATAAATAGATTTGAACAGAGCAGCACGTGCCCTTATATATTTTAAGGGCGTTGGGTCGATGTTCGACCAGAATTTGTCAGTTCCATGCCTGATAACGGAAATATATACATAAGGGCTGTGTTACTGTTGCTGTTACTTGTTGTGGAAACGTAGGCGTTCGACGAGTCCATGTACGACAGGCGTCTAGTTACCCGTGAACTTTGACCTTTTTCAATTGAACTCATCTATATTACCAGCAAACCTCCTCAGCGAATTCCTGCAGGTTCTAGTGGCGGCAGGAGCGGTTCCTGGACTTGGCTGGATAGGATAGTGGTGGCGAAGTTGTTGCAGTAACACTGAATGTAAAACTGTAGTTGGAGAATAGTACCAATGGTATTTTAAATGGTAATATAAATATTTTGAAAGGATTTAAATTAATCTTTAACCAGTATAGCGTCTACCTGGTAATCATTTGATTTATCAGCGGTTAAGGAGGATATAATCAGTAGCCCATATGATGATCATTATGTTAAACTACATTCCAACAAGATCAACCATTCAACCAAGTCAACTCATCAAATTAGCTTAAATATATACGACCAATCAATCATTTCATCCACTATTATTTTCTTGTAATAATTCACTTTTAAACAAATCTGATTGATCCACAGTGTACAAGTTTCAATAAATTACCATAATCGATAAATCAATTTTAATCATTTTTCTTCGCCCCAACCGAACTATAAAGGTGAGAAGATAGGATCAACAACAAAAATTACCAAATTCAAGACTACCACCACCGTTTCGACAAGTCATCAGTAATCCATCATTATAGTCTGAAAAACAGTCGTCGTCAAGTTGATTCATTTAACTTTCTTGTCGACAGTTAATTCAATTATGTTGTTCTGTGATTGTCAATATGATATTTTACAAAATTCCACAATGATTCATGATTTCTTTTCACAATTAATGATTAATTACCAAAAATAATAATAATAATTATGGTAAAGATAAAGCTACAGATTGCTGGGGCGGTCGACATGGTAAGCAAATTATTTTTAGGTCTTTCATATCTAATTTATCAAGCCCACAAGCGTACAGGTAATAGATATGAAGACATTAGTAAAAACTCATTAGTATTTAAACATTCATTAGTCATTATGATAGGTGCATTGCCGCTTTCATTTATTAATGCCGCTCTGGTTCCTTTAACCGAGCTGAACTAAACGTACAACAGAAGAAAAAGAACAACAAGAAAAAAAATGATTCAAAAATTCAAAAGATAGATGTCTAAAAGTGGACAAACACCGTCGGCTAAATTTTCAAATAAATTATATAACAGAGGAAGAGACTCCAACGGGAAAAAAAATGAAACATTATCTATCTAGAGAATTTACTAATGAATCACTAATGATCATTTTTTTTTATCGATCATTTAATGATTTATTGAAATGTTCTAATTGGATGATTGAATCTTGTTTTTGCATCATCTGTGTGTTGTGTATACTTATGTTGTTGATTATGGTACCTACATGGATACTATTTGAAATGGTATTGTTGTTATCGATATAACAAAAAGACACACCCAGTTTTGAATTGATGGAAGAATTTGTTAAATTGAATTGGTCTAGTTTGATTTGGTTTTGTGATTTTATATGACATGTAACGACTTATTCAAAACGATCATTGGGAAATTTACATTTAAATGTTTAAGAAATCGATTGAAATTTCTGCTACATTAAACTTGCAAGTGACACAATACACACACAAGATGGAATTTCAACAATAAAGTTATAGTAGAGCCTAAATGTTGTCAACTTGACTCAGAAGAATAAATGTTGCATTGTTTTATTAGGTTTGTTCCAACCATCAGTTGGGAACTACCAGAAGAAGTCAAAATTAACAGCACATGCTCTAATTTGACACAACTATAGTTTTCGCTGAACACTACCACGAATGTAGACAAATCAATGAATGATTTGGAGCACCCGTTACAACGGTTTTGTAGAGTTCAAAGAATAATCATTCTTGAAAATGATCGAATCTTAACGTAATAATTGACAAAGCAACTGTATCTGTTTTATTGAAATTCCCAGAACTGAAAGCTTCTTACCAAAACCACAACTACCTGTTTCCAGAATAATTCGATCTGGTTAGGAAATTCCCAAAGTTTATTGGGTGTATTGATAGATTTTTTAAAAGTTTCTACTGTCTGTCCTATAAATAGCGAAACTTTATCTGACATAAGCTTTGTGTGTAGTTTGGTTACATTTAAAGATATTCATCGAAAACATCGATCTTCATCTTGATGATGGTCAAGTTGAAAAGTTTCCCTCTCGTATGCGTCCACCTTAACGAAGCATTTCTAATTATTTGAAACGATTCTATTACAAGATTAATTTTTTGATAAATTTGAGCAGTACAAATTATATTTATGATGTATTTTTGGTTTGACATTTCTATTTAATTGAAATGGCAAAGGTTACACACATTTATCTGTTCTATTGTTTTCCCAAAGGATCAAATTTTTTCTTCTCGACCAATCTCTCTTTCCACAAAATATCGATACGCAACAGTCGTCATCTAAATTGACATCTTTGATCTTTTATAAGTCTGCACCACTACTGTTTTCCTGCCAGATTTCACATTCGATTTTGATCCATCGATATCCTACGCTATTTTTTTTTATTATTATTATTATTTTTTTTTAAATCCCTCCCACTTCTTTGCCATTCATAAATCTTCCAATTTATTTCTATATATGTTAATTAAATTGAATAAATTATTTTGGAACAGAAAGTTGAACGTTAACTATGAATGAAAGTTACGTAATCGGTTAAAACGGCCTTCAGTCTAGAAATAGATAGATACACCCAACAGGTGTATATGTTTTCTTGATTTATTCAATAAATAAGGGTAGTAACCCTTCGTTTATTTGAAGTTTATTCTGTAAATAACTGGAGTTGTGGAATTGTTGTTAATTTTCCACCAACAGTACATCGGAAATTGGTTGTTTGTTGTATGTACATCTTCAACCTTAAGGCAATCACCATCATCATCATCATCTTAGTCTTCACGTATCTTACCAGCCCACACTTGTATGAATCAGCGTTCAGGTGTGATCGGTTCATTAATAAAAACACAAACTGTTGATTAAGGTTTACTATAATAGGAAGAGTTTAAGGTGCGGTATATACATATTGCAACGGAAGAAATCAACGACAACTGACCTAAAATATATCTTTCTTCTACCTATATATGTAAAATAAATGTAAATGTTATTATTATTATTGCTATTATTATTATTATTATTATTATTATTGTTTGTTTGTTTGCGCAATATTTGAGAAAATTTGAATTAAAATGAGATAGAAACTGATGAATGAACACATGCTCATGAATGAATGATAAAAGTGTATCCTAGTTTTGTTTTCGTTTTTTTTTTCTTGTTTATTATCGTTTTTGTCGAAACTCGTGCCAGAAGTGACAGGGAAAAACGGCATAACATATGATCAACTGAAGCAGGGTCAGGCCGGGTGTGGAGCTGTCAAGGGTCGGAACAGTGTAGGCTGATATAATTGACGAATGAACCACTGAAGGTGTGTCGTCGTCAATACATTGATTGTCTATTTTACATTTACGATAAATCGCTCAATAATTGATTCACAAACTACTACTATTACTACTACAATCTGGAAAATTCGTGTTTTTCCATAAACTTTCAAATAAATCGAACATTGTGTGCGTGTGGAACAACAAGACAACGTGCGTTACGTAAGCCATTCAAGATATCCAGTTGTCACCCTTGTAGAGAGTAGTTCATTCATCTTGTTGCTTACCATATATGGTATGTTCTTGCACAATTTTACTCTCGACTTGCTCAATACGCACACACACATTCATACAAACAAACAAACAAACAAACACAAACCCATTCATGTCCGAATACATTAAAAACTACAACGTTAAAAGGTTATAACAAGATTATAGCTATACCTGTCGAATATATTGGCATCTTTTTGAAATAATAGCCATTTTGTCTCTAGACTAGATTGATTTCTTTCAAAACATATAAACAATTTTATATCGCACATCATTTTTGCAATAATAGCAAAACACAATAAAGATTTCTGCTGCCACTATTACATTACTCTCACACAAATGACAGAGAGAAAAAAATAATAACAATAAAACCACAGTGATAATCTAATATTTTAAAGGATTATTAGTTGATTGACCAGGTAACACCTGTTGATTTCATCTACATCTATCTAGATTATACGAATTAATAATTCTAAGATTTGTCAAGATAAGCAGCAAGTTGGATATTTTCGGGCAAAAACATTTGACAGTCCATTTGATATTAATCTTAATCTGTTTGTGTTAAATACCAAGATACAATCAAATCTTCTCCTAATTATAGCTTGATATTATATTTGTTTGTTTAGTCAAAATTATATGCGAAGGTGTACACACATGCATCCTACTTACCCCACACATGCATACTTCAATATTGAACTTGCGATAAATTCGGTTATTTTCTAATAAAAGTATGGAAAATTTTCTATATGATGGTAAAAGTTGATTGTAGGTGGTTGTTTGAATGTATTCGAAAATATAAAATCGAGCAATTTTTATTATAACAGCTAGTTGTAAACGTTATAACTTTAGTAAAAGTCAAGTATTCCACCATTAAGAATCGACTGGAAATAAATAATGATAAAGATAAAGAGGATTTTCAACGGTCAAGATTTTCCCACATTTCACTATCTATAGGTATGTAGGTACTTAGTATACGTTAAGTACATGTGTACATACAATACAGTTTTTAATCAAACAAATCAAATATAAGAAAAGTGAGTGTTTGTTATTTTAACGTTTCTACTTAGAGAGATTGTGAACACAACGAGAAAATCTCAATGAAAGTGAGAGTGAATTAAAAGTAAACGTTGACGTGTCTTTTTGAATAATTTCTAAAGATTTTGTTAACGAAAGAAACGCAGAATTTTAGACAACGGAGTAAGAACATCTAGTTCGGCATTAACCCAGTATTGTAGATCAATACTGGAAGTTCACTAAAGTATGATCCTAGAAGGCTCCCTAAAAATTGAGAATAGAGAAGAACAACGACTGAAAATGCGTATTAGGAAAGAGAGAACTGTGATTCAGTAAGTGGAAACAGGAGCGCTACACCACGTGACTTACGTAGACTTCTCTGTATCTATCGCAAATTCTCTTATAGTTTGTTCTAATTTCTGAAGTTTTACAACTGAAAAACAAATTCCGGGTGGTCATGTTCTACAGCGATGGCATTTGAAAATTTATTACATATCCATCCCATCCAACTCTCCAAATAGATAAGTTTATTACATTTATCAGATGATCACACTATTATAATTAATCAAATCAAATCAGCATGTGGCAATAAAAAAAAATCTTCATATAATTACATATGATAATGATTAATATGAAAGAAACTTTTATCTCCCATTATATAACAGCATGTAACATATTTATATAACCATATAGATGATTTTTAATAGAAATAAGGAAGAACAAAATCAACGCGATATCTCCATCTATATCTACAAGAAAAAGTAAATATAACAAAATTTCTGTGTAGCTCAAGACAAAAATTCTTGCTTACACAACAACAGTCAACGACAATCAGACTTGATGAAACAGACAGGTCGTCCTGGCAATTCAGGTGTGTTCCATACAAGAAATCATCAATGAATCTGTCTATATAGGTATATATCTGTATAATAAATTATTTACAATAACAATATAACGAAGGCAAAAAAAAGTTGTTCGCGTGCTGGATTATACATAGCTATATGCACAATAAAAACCACAATGGACAGAGAAGAATAAGAAAAAAAACCAACTGTAAATTCAGGTTTGGGATAGGCTCAAGATTGCGATTAAGTTAACGAAGGTTATCTATTTCATTATTCAGACTATTCAGAGAGATATGAAAAAGAATATATAAATGTTTCCGGTCGTTTTGTTGAAGAATTATCTTATGACATCATTTTTTTTCTAGAGAAAAAAAAAACATAAGTTTAGTATTTATTAACGGGTGCTATCGGTGATTATTTCTCATCTATTCGATTTTGCTGAATTTTGTAGGTTTTTACTATTTTGGGATTACTAGTTAATCAACAGGTGTTTGTGTGTCTTCAGAGTGGCATTTATTTCTATTAAATCTAGATGTTATAAATATCTTGACCTTACTCTATGTTTGTTATTTGTTTCATTATTAAATCGTATTGTTTTGCCTGTACTAGATGGTACTTTGGTGGATTATACACCGCCACACCTACAATCTAAGAGAGCCCCACCATAATATTTCTTCGTTCCATTCATAAAACCCACTCAACGACCTCTTATTCTTTTTATTAATAAAGACGCGTACTGTACCTACCCGTAAAAATTAAAAAAAAATAATTATTTATTCGAACTGATATGAGACGGATACTTCTAATTTGTATAACATGTAAGAATGGTGCTGCAGGTATATACCTGCACTTTTTCTGAGTGTTATACAAATAATGCAGCATTCCATCTGTTATATTTGTCCGTTATTTACATAACAATTTTTTATTGAATATCGATCGAATAAATCGGCGCTATTTGCATCAACATATTTTCACGGTTTTAATTTATTCAAATCAAACTGGTTTATTATTAACAACGTTTATCGTTTTTCAATATTTAAATTAGAACGACGACTACGATGACGATGACGACGACGAAGAAACAGCACTTCCTGTTCATTTAAATACAACTCTCTATATGTTGAATTGAAATAGTAATTTTTGTGTGTGAGTGTAGCTTTAGCTTTTCAGAAAGCTTATCAAATCAATTTGATTTGTAAAACTGTGTTCGATTTGAAATAAAACAACGTATAAAAAAAAACTAAAAGGAAATTATAAATCGTCGTAATACGATGTCAATATGTAAAATCAAACGATTGATGTAAATGAGCAATTAGTGTTTGATTAGATGTAATTATTAATGTTTGAAACTGTCTAGAATTGTAACATTATTTCAATATATTCAACGATTATTATCACCACTAACTATACTTGAGTGAAGAGATGTTTTCTTATCAAACCACAAAAAAAAAACATATTTCAATCAATTCCAAATAAAAACTAAATTATTAAAGGAATCATATTAATTAATGTTGGAAATAAATAACAAAGTTAATTAATAGAGATTTTTTGCATATTTATAGACAAATCAATAAATACCAACCGACTAAGAGATTGTTCAAAGAGATTATAAAAGTTTTAATTGCTCTTTGTATTAAATGTGGGGATTCTTACTACAGCTTTTCAGTAACTCAACTCAGCGAAACATCCACAAAAACTTGCGCGTTTTTTTTTTTGTATACGTATAAACATAGAAAAGTCTCCGCAATAACTAGAATGAGGAGCTTATATACAGTATGCGGCAACAAACTAGGTACATAGCAGAAAGCATCACTCTCATTTCTTTCATATACGTTGAGATAAACAGAAAAAGGTCAGCCAGAAGTGTAAGAACGTCGGTTATTGACTCCACATGTGCATAATTAGGCTTTAATATATCACCCCTTTTTCATACATTAAAGATTTTACCTATCACACTAATATTTTGAAACAGATCTTCCTCAAAGTACTGTGGCACATTACCAGGCAACTGTATCAGACAAAGGTCGAATTCTGCATGGCTGTGATGCTTTTCCCTATGTACCTATTTTGATGCCGCATACTGTATAAAACGTTGCTTCAGTTGTCTGTGTTGATCAAAACAACAGACACTCTGGCACGTGTGCAATGTACAGATGTTTAGTTTTTCTAGACTGTATACCCACTGGCCAAATTTACTCTTCTGATATATTCTGTTCAAAAACACTTGAATTCTAAAGTTCTACATTTGTGGACCTGTAAGGAGGTTGAAGCATTTCAGACTACTCTACAGCCTGACATCTGTAAGATTATTGTGTTGTTATCAGTTTTAATAACTTGTAAGTCTGGCAGTATTCAGTGTTTCGACAACTTAAATGTTATCGATGTAAAGAGCTTTCAGAGGCTGTCGCATTGCAGACGGACTGCTTACTAACAATAAGTTATAGCAATTCTAAATCGTTACTTTTAAAGATTCTCTTCCTCAAATCAAAATTAAAACCTTCTAGTAAGTTCTAGAGTAGCCCTAGTCACTAATGCTGCATTACTACAACTGGAGACCTTCTGTAAACTCTGGTGTACATTTGTTTGTCTTCCAATTCGGCTCACATTTGCGTTTATTGTTCATTAGTTACACTACAGCTTCTATGCAAAGCTTGGCCAGACAATTTAAAGGCAATATTTTGCTGTAGTTGTTGTTTCTCTATATATAAAAGATTTGCAACTGATTGTTGTTTGGTGTAAATCAAAGCCAAGCCTTTTACTATCTTAACGTGATAAAATATATGTATAGCGTTTTACTGTTCTTTCAAACACCCCATTTTCATATTGAAGTTGTGGATTTGTAACAACAGCACGTGCTGTGAGTTTGGTTAATAATAATAATAATAATAATAATAATAATATAAATGAGTTGTGAATAAGACCGACCCTTTTCATGTAGATAAATCTATAATAAATTTCAAAAATCAAGAAGTTCATTTTTTTTTTCTTCGGTTAACTTATAACTCTCCTGTACCAACAACAACAACAACAACAACCCATCAAGTTGAGAGACAAAGGTGTGTATTTAGAGATATATTGTGATTCGCAAACACCATAAAAGGATTCACAAATTATTGCCTTGTTCGTTATTTATACACATATAGTATACCTATGTAGATATACAAAAACCATTAAATATATATTTTTTAACTAGATATGGTAATTTGCGAGGGTTGTTCTATAATGTTGTTGAGAAATATCAACAAAATTTTTGATAATCTAACAACTTTCACTAAAAACCATGAATTATTACCAACTAAAAGGTAATAAAATTTGATAGAGCTAAACTAATAATTATATGTATGTGGAAGAGAAAGATTAAATACTGATACCGGAAATTATTTGAATACTATTTAAGGGAAAACTTAATAACAAATAAATCAAAAATACTGGAAAAATAAACAAATAATGAGATAATAACAACAACGGCAAAAAAACAACACAACAACGTTTCAATTAAAAAAAAAAAAACTTGTTGTTGGTCGAAAGATTTGCAATATATGGTTAGAAGAGGCTGGACCAAAAACGCCTACGAAAATCCCCCATCCAGCTACTACCATACCATAAAAATCATGGTAAAGACCAATAAAAGACAACAGCAATAATTACGTCACATATTACTATATTTGTAATAACATAATTATAGAGAGAGAAAGAGAGTTAGTTGTAGCTGCTAAACAAATTTTGTTAATTTTACAACAACATGTTGTTATATGATGATTGTTCGATCAACTGTTGTAAATTGCAAAAAGTTGATGATATGCCGCCACATTTACAACAATAATAAACACGAAATAACTGTGGAATTAGTTGCAAGATCGCTAATTTAAATGCTAAATTAAAGTTTTTTATTAAAGAAGAATCTGAGGAATTCTTTCCATAAAAAAAATAAGACAGATGTTGGGGAGAATTTGAAACAATTCAACTATAATTTTAGTAAATTTACAACATACACATCTTAAGTGTTATCATCCAATTACAACAAAGACATCCGGCCTTGTTATACTTAATAATTATCATGACTGCTGCATTGTTTCTATTATTTATTATTGTGAAATTTAATCTAATTATGTTTGACAATTTCCTGGGTTTTCTTTTCCTGTAATCATTGATGATTATTAAAACAGGCTAATTTTAAACGAATTACCTACCACCACAAATAGCTGGAACTTGCTGTCGATTTTTTTTTTTTTTGAAATAAATAAATCAAATGTTCGATTTTATGAATTTTGCAAATCTGTTGATTGATACAGGATTGACATTTTCGGGGTGATTTCAAGCAGAAGGGATTAATTGTAAAAATACATGATATCCCATGGAATTCAATCGAGTGTCCTGTGAAGATCCATGGCATACTAGACTAGTGTTTCTTTTTAGTTAATCAAGTATGGTTGTGTTAAAATGGCGAAGATAATCGATTTTTTTTTTTGCAAAATTCCAAGAACCATATTTCTTCATTGTTTGCCTCTTTTGTAACACAATAACGAATCGTCTAATTAAGCATATCATAGCGTACCGAATTTGTAAAATCGTTTTTTTTTTCGTCACTAGCATCCTCATTCATATGAAACAATAGAAACGAATCATCTCTCACCAGTATATCCTCTCTGTATATTATTACGAAATTGTACAATTTAACGGACATTAAAGCTTATATACATACCTACAATCTATTATTTTAAATAACATTTTTTCGGTCATTGTATAGATAAGGATAGATAATTGTATGGAATGATAAATTAATAAAGGATGGATGGTTGGATGTAGGCGAGATCAGGCGCCAGTTATACTGACGTAACTTTCATCAAGTCCGGCACGCGCTGACTCTCCTGCGGTCAACAGGTTCAATGATTTATTTTTTTCTGTTGTTGTTGCCTTTTGGTTTTGGTCTTTTTTTTCCCTCCCAGTTGATGGTAGTATATACAGGGTTGGATCAATATTAGAGTTTTGATTTTTGCTTAGTAATGCTCCATTGATGAACCAACACCACCACCACAACAGCACAATTACTATACTACGCTGGAAGCTTTTCATTCATTCATTCATAAAATTCGTTCTCAACAAAAATAAGAAGATAAAAATTATAAGAAAATAGACGTAAATTGAGTGATTGTTGGATTTTCGATTACGACATCTGAGATATACAAGAATTAAGTTTGAAAGTTGTTGTAATTTCAATGTTTTTCTTTTATAATTTTAGGTTTTATGGCATTAAATTAAAATTTAGCCTGAAGATATGACCATATAGAAAGATATGTATGTGGTGTGGTGAGGGTTTATCTCTGTTTCTTCTTTGTTGTCTCTTTGATTATTATTTATATAAAAATTAATTATAGTTGCTTTTTTTTTGTTGTATTTTGGCATCTAGTTATGATAATTAGGTGGCCTTTTTTGGATTTTTACATTTGTTTTTTTAATTGTTTTTATTACTGCTGGTTGGTGCTGGTATATTGGATAAAGATTGGACATAAATTATTGAAATGTGAGCTTTGATTTCCGGTCGAGAGCTATAATTGATTGAACATTTTTTTTTGATCAAGGTTGAAAAAACTTAATTTTAAAATTAATTTTATTCCGAAATATTGCCGGTTTCATTGGTATTTCCAGTTTACCGAAATTTCAGGCTTCTACTTTTCATAAGGATTTAGGGACGTTATAGTATTTCAAGAAAAAATCAAAATCGATCATACTCTGCCTGAAACATACAAGCTACTGTCATCTATCGAGCAGAAAACTAAGCATTAGAGATTCCTGTAGAATTAAATTGGTCTCGATGACACATCGTCAAATTATCTAGCATTTTTTATGGAATCAAATTTCGCGCTATTTGAGTTTAACCAATTGGAAATAAGTATAGTACAGGTGCGCCAGGTAGCAATTTTTCAATCAACAATGCCAGATTTACCAAATTTTCTATAGATTTAATGAGCCCTGCAGACGTAACGATTTGTGCTACTCCACGCTGTACAACATCAGTGGAAACTGCTGTAATAAATAAATCGTTACATGTGAAGGCAAATGCTATGGAGAACGCGGTGATGAGAGCAAATGGTTGTAGTGCAAGCCATACGATTTTCTCTACGGCCCGCAGTTCAACGTGCAGTAGGATAAATCGTTACGTGTGCATGGCTTTTAACAGCTTGTTCGTTTAGTTCAGGTGTGTAACTATGTATAAGCTAGGGCACGCAATGCATAAGGGTCAGGCGTTTAGGGAGCCTAATAATAGGGGCTATTGGAGTTGCAGTAGATAAAGGTATTATAGAATGTGGTTAATATTAAAAGATGCTCAGACGTCAGACGTATTTAGGGAAACTCTATGGCAACTTTAGGAAGTTCAAAATACTCCAGGTGAATTTTGGAAATCTCAGGACAATTTAAGGAAGTTCAATCCGTGTTGGTTTCTCTAATGCAAACGTTGGAAAAAATCCCAGCACTACCTACTCTCACAATTAGAGTTGCTCGGTCGTCTAACAATAAGAATTCCACCTACCCTTAGAGCTTTCTCTAAACATCACAACCTGTTCCATCTTTGTCATAATCATTGTGAAATATATAAATTTAATAGAGAAAGATTTCAGTGTTCGCATTAGAGAAACCAATACTGTATATGTATAGGATTTGTAGAGATAAATTTGGCAACAGCGTTTCTAACCTACTTTTCGTGAATTGTCACATTTGTAAATATATACGCCATATGCATATATTTATTTTATAAATTCATAAATAGACGATTTCTGTTTTTAAGAAACAATTTACACTAAAATGGAAGATTCTCCATTAAATAAGGTAAATAATAACAGGTGAATTTTAATTTGATACACCATTTTTTTTTTTTGGATGATTTTAGGCGCACCAATTGGAGCGTCGAGCTGATGCACTTTTGAAACGTAAAAAATTCGATGAATCCATCGAAGCACATAAGAATGCAATAAAAAATCTTAATGATTCATTATTATTAACTGAAAATGAATATGCACGTGAATCAATTCAATTACAAATCGATAATCATCAAAAACAAATTGATTTATTAGATGTGAAAAAACAACAATATGAACAACGTCAACGTTATTTAGAAACAAACAAACAAAAAGTAAATTTTATTAATATTGATACAGATGATGATGATGATAAAGATTGTATACAGAATACAATTTTACATACAATCGATACGAATGATTCATTAGTTGAAATGTTATTTAAACGTAAAACAATTGATGAAATCGATGGTAAATACGATGAGAATTATGATGATTCTACCAATCAAAATAATAATAATAATAACAATACAGAATGTATAATTGGTAAAAAATTAGAAGTAGATGATTCTACAATTATCGAAGAATATAAAGTGTTAAGTTGTAAATTAAGAGAATTAGTCCATACGTTATTTCTTCAAGTTGAAGAACGCGACTTAGAAATAGCACGTTTAAAGGCGGATATTGCCCGATTAGAAAACGATAAAAATAAAGGTTCCTATTAACTGTATTTCCCCTAACAAAACCAAAAAAAACTTAACTCACTAATTTGTAGTACAATCGAAAAATAATGGTTTAAAAGTCGTGACAGATTCATCTGGTGGCAGTACATCACCATACGTTTTCTCACCATGTAGTGAATTAAGTCCTGAAGTACAACATGATACAAGACATCTACCATCTTTAAAACCATTAGAAATGCCAAATATCGATCTACAATTGTTGATGAAGAAACACAATAACAATTAGAAATTGAACGGTTTTTATTGCTAATACTGCCAAATTTGATGGTTTTACAATAATTTTGCGGCTTATATGCATCTTTTTTTTTACAATTATAACTCTAATTGCTAGATTTTATTTAAATGTTCGTAAAACTGTAAAATTGAATTTTAATATAGTTATTATCGAACTGAAAGAATTTAATGTAAATACTTATTTTATAGTACAAAAATTAGGTATGGCAACGTTGCGATCGAATTCCTCTATTTAGGCAAAATTGTTGATGGTAATTTTGATAGATGGCACTTGTAGCAATAACGATGACGACAGCAGTGGCGATTCGTCAACAAAAATAATAGAATCGTAGTTGGCCGCCATTTTGTGTTAATAAATAAATCGAGATTCGTGTTCTAAATTTTACAACAAAAAAACCTAATAATTTAATAGAATTTCATTTGAATGCAATGTATCTGTGATAAAAACAGTTGAACATTGATAACGATTTATATTTGTGATAATGTATTAGACAAAAAAAAAAGGAAATTTAGTACAATTTTTTTGTTCATACTCTATATCTATATATATACATATATATAGATAGTCTTTGTGTTATTATTTTGTTGTTTTTTTTAAATATTGAAAAGAGG